>MU191334.1:3536-36398 GCA_016904865.1 Pissodes strobi
ATAGTCAAGTTGTAATTTTGTTAAGAACCCACGGGAAAAACGTAACAATATATATTCCGATTCTTTATCTTTGTCATATGATTTCATATATTTATTATTACCATTTGCATATCTATTACAACATTGTGAAATTCCTCCCTTAATTCCCCTTTCAACCATTAATAACATATCATAATCTGTTAATAATTCTAGTTTTTGTTTAGTTTTTCTCAACATAACATCCCAAGCATATCCTGGTAAACTAAAATACCAGGCTGGGTCTAACTTATATGTTTTTAAAGAAATATCTCTAAAGTTTTCTACAATATCTGTTAATAATAAAACATCTATTTTGTTCTAAGACTACTTACTTAAAAAGACAAAGTCTGTCATTCATAATTTTCTAGAAAACTGCATCGTATACCACAGACTGTGACGTGCGTATTTATCAATGAAACTGTGGTACAGAAAGTGGCTAGTGGGTAAACAAACATAGGCGTAGCATTTTAATTTTTCGTAATTTTTTTCTTTCACCAAAATTCAAATCTAAATTGATTACGCAAATCTAAAAATGGGAATTTGTGGGTCGTTTATAGAGTTCGATTCTTAAATTAAATCTGGATATTGAAATATTGGGAAATTTGAGACCGAAAATTTTCAAGTTTGGAAACGAATTTTTTAGCACATAATTTAAATTTGATTGTCTAGGTAGGTAGATTGATTAGGTAGGAATGCTATTTAAATGTATTGAAAAGTCTTTTTTCTATTTTGGTATCATAAAGAAGTCTTTTCGATACGCAAAGCAGTGTCGAAAAGAAGCTCTTTTCGACACTACTTTTGTTGACTGCTTGCTATGATATTAACAAAATTGTTCAATGCCAAGGCTCACTAGCAAAAACTTCGACACCGTTTTGAATGGGATTCCTAATAATACAGACGTCAAAAGTGACAATATGAATGTCAAACTTTTGATCGCGACTTGAATAAATTAATGTTTTTCATTAAAAAACGTGCAAAATAGAAAAAATAGTATAAAATACACGTTTTAAAAGACATTTAGCGCACTCGCACGTTAGGAAACTCCCCACAAGCGGGTCGTTTCCTAATTTCGTGCTCGTGCGATAAAATATGGTCTTTTAAAACTAGTATCTTAATATACTATATTAATATTTTTGAGGGATATTAAATTATAAAAGATTAAAAGTCTATAAAGTTCCATCACCATACTCCAATTTTTTTTTGTTCAGACTGGTTGGGTATCAAAACTGGTATGAAAAAAGCTATCGACAATTTCGAACACCAAAACTCTGGCACGCGCAGCCACAGAATTGACGTATGGAGTATGGAACGTATGGAAACCGGTTTAAATGACTAAAATAAATTGGAACTAACTGAAAGTAACCGAAAGTTGTTTGAATGACTAACCAAAAGTAACAAAAAACCCAAAACGGGCTAAAACGTATAGGAACAAATTAAATATATGGAAGTAACCCAAATAAATTGAATTTTGCCGACTAACCAAAAACATTAAAATTGGTCATAATTAATGTATCGGAACCGGTTCAAATGATTAAAATAAGTTGGAACTAACTCATAGTAACCGAAAGTTGATTGAATGACTATAACCAAAACTAACTAAAAGAAGCAAAACGGGCTAAAACCTATCAGAACACATTAAATATGTTAAAGCAAATTAAAACTAACCCAAATTAACCGAATTTTGCCGATTAACCAAAAGTAACCAAAAACGTTAAAATTGCTTATAGCGTACCGGCACCGGATCAAAGGGCTCAAATATATTAAAACCAACTGATATGTATCGAATGTTGATTGAACGACAAACCCAAAACTAACCAAAAGCACCAAAAAGAGCTAAAACGTATCGAAACAGATTAAAAATATTAAAGTAAGTTGAAACTAACCCAAAATAACCGAATATTGGCGACTAGCTAAAATGAAACAAAGACATTCAAATTGGTTATAATAACGTACCGGAATCGGTTCTAAAATAAATTGGAACTAACTGAGACTAACCGAAAGTTGATTGAATGACTAACCAAAACTAACTAAAACACCAAAAATGGGCTAAAACGTATTAGAACAGATTAAAAATGTTAAAGTAAGCTAAAACTGATACAAATTAACCGAATTTTAGCGACTAACCAAAACTAACCAAAATCATTAAAATTGTTTATAACGTATCGGTTCAAATGACTAAACTATATTGAAACTAATTTAACTTTAACGAAAGTTGATTGTACGACTAACCAACACTAACTAAAAGCGCCAAAAAGGGCTAAAACGTATCGGAACAGATTAAAAATATTAAACTAAGTTGAAACTAACCCAGATTAACCGAATTTTGGCGACTAACTAAAATTAACCAAAAACTTTTAAACTCGCATTTAATTTGGTTATAATAACATGTCGGAACCAGTCCAGATTACTAAACTAAATTGGAACTAACTGAAAGTAATCGAAAGTTGATTGAATGATTAACCAAAACTAACCAAAAGTGAATAAATGCACCAAACGGGCTAAAAGATATCAGAACAGATTAAAAATGTTAAAGTAAGTTAAAACTAACCCAAATTAACCCAATTTTGGCGACTAACCAAAAACTTTAAAATTGCATATAAGGTACCGGAACCGGTTTAAATGACTAACCAAAAGCACCAAAACGGGCTAAAACGTACCGGAATAGGTTACAAAAATTAAAGTAAGTTAAAACCAACCAAAACGAACCGAATTTTGGGGACTAACCAAAAATCTTAAATTTGAATATAACGTATTGGAGTCGGTTCAAATGGCTAAAATAAATTTGAACTAACTGGAACTAACCGAAAGTTGTTTGAACGACTAACCGAAAATGACTAAAAATAACCAAATGCACCAAAACGGGCTAAAACGAATCGGAACAGGTTAAAAATATTACAGTAATATTATAGCTAATTATATATTAATATATTTTCCTATCTACAAGTGGAGGGTAATTTTTTAAGCCTTCATATCTGCACCTTTCTTTATTTATTCATTTTTTAATTATGATAATCTTTAATATTAATCTTAAAAATGCATTTCTTTAATTAAAAATATTATAAACACTCGTAAATATACAAAATATTTACTTTTTTAAACTCTGCTTTTAAAAACTATTTGAATTATAACACAAATCACATTTTTGCTTTTTTATTTATCATTTTCAATGTTCCCCCGGTTGCATCTTTGCGAAGGACCGTTAATTTTTATTAATTAAAAATTAAAGATATTGCAATACACCATAATACTAAATCAAACCGTTCATTTAGGATAGTATATAGTAACATATTTTTATCGTAATAGATGTAAAATGTTTTTAGCATTCTAATGGCGTTAAAAATGTTACAATAATTAAATGGAGTAGGACTACTGATTTCGCTATTGAAAAATCAAAATAATAATCACAGCAATAAAAAAAACTCAAAAGAACAAAACAGAGCAAAAATAGAGATTAAGAGAATACTAGGTAAAATTATTTTGGAACATTTTTGACAAGTTTTTAAATCCTGAAATTTCATTTTAAGTATACAACGCTTATTTAAACAATCTAGTTAAATAACTAATAAGTATACAAAAGTGTATTCATTTCTAAATAAGACAGCTTTTGTAAGTAAACTTCTAACTCTTGGTTTCTGAGAAGATTCAAGCTTTTTAAGTTTCATAATGTATCCTGATTTTAAAATAATTTGTTAACACTAATTTTATTAATTCGGTTCCATGGCAATTCAACGGGACATCTTCATATATATTGGTCCTCAAACCAGTCCAGTAAAAGTAGATGGCAAGGTTTTAAAAGTATTTATAAGCAAATATACCATTCAATTTTCAGAAGTGTGTTTATAATTCGCGCACAAGCGAATGAACTGGACTCGTCAGGCGGTAGGACTCGTCAGGCGGTAGGACTCGTGTAGACGAAAATATCAATTATGCTAGATTATTTTCATTTTTGATTTGCAGATATAATAAACTTGTAAAGTGTTATTAGAAGCTAATTGTCATCTACTTGTACTTGAACTAGAAACACATGCATTATTTTATTGCTTTGTATGGCCCTCGAAAGACGGCAATGAAATGACATTTAATACTCACCGATGACACAAAAGTTTTGGAAAATTCCGACTTGTTTTCTTGTAAACTCTACAATGATGAACCATGATAAAGTATTAAATACTGATTTGCCTCAAAAGGTCTTACAAAGCACTAAAGAATATCACACGATAGTAATAGATTCAAAACATGCCGTTTTACTACGACTAATACGCTATGTTGTTATTCGGCCGGCATCGGCCGAAAGTAGACGAGACGTAGCCGAAGTAGAGGAGGCAGCCACGCGGCATTGCCACTTTTATTTATAGAAATTCTTCGCATGCTTGATGACAATATTTAAAATTCTAAAGTAGGTAATTACGTATGTTTTTTTTGTTAACTAACGCAGATTTAAATTAGGTATTTATAGAATAACAAATGTAACATGGTTCAATAAATTTAAAATAGTAAGTTCTATTTACAAACAAAATATACCTACTTGAAGGTTAAATTCACTGATTAATAAGGAAATCTGGCAAACATGCTCTTGTACCACAATGTGTGTAAGAATGCGATCTAATTTGTGGTACATACAAAAAGTAAATAAATGTATCTTTATTATTTTATTTTATCTAATATTTTGTTATATAACTGAGTATATTCTCTTAAATCTTTAATATTAAATCTTTTCCATACATTTTGAGCATGTTTATATTCTGTATCCGAAATATCCTCATTGTTAAGTTTACTATACAATTTCTTTTTTGATGGTAATTTTGTTTCTGAATCCATATACTCATATGGATAAACACCCTTTTTTATTGTTAAATCAATTAAATCTTCAGGTATATATTTTTTTATTTCCTTAAATTGATCTTTAGTTAAATTATTCGCTAATTTTTCTATACTACTTGATAAAAATTTATATGAATCAATAAATCTTAATTCTATTTTTTTCAATATTGGTTCACTATTTTGATCAGGACCTGTTTCATATTCAACTATTTTTGATAATGAAATGTAATTTTCATCGGTTTTTGGAATTAATTTTATATCTCCACCAAGTTCTTTTACAAATAAATGTAATTCGTAACCAGCTAAATTATGAAAGAAGACTGTAATAAATTTTGGATTTTGATATCTTAAGTTACAATCCGAATGAGCTGCATTTCTGAATTTTCCTGTTAAGTGATCATGATCAGCAAGTTATCTTTTATGTAAATCCAAATTATTCAATATTTTCTCTAATTCAGTTTGATATGCTACTGTATCTACTTCACTATTTTTAAAATACTGAATCGTTTTTTCTAAAATTCTTATTCTTCTTTCAATTGTTGGAGGTATTTCATTTAAATTTCGTACACAAATATGACACAATTGTGAGTTGTTATATATTTTTTTCTCATTTTTAGATAGCTGAAATTCTAAATTGTTTTCATAAAGTTTATCAATTTGTATTGCTTCTTGTGTTAATTTTTGACAAAACACTTTGACAGCGTCATTACCATTATAAACAACTGGATCTTTATAATTTCTATTTTGATATTTAACATAATATGAAAAATTATTAGGTAAATGTTTTTCATATTGAGTTGTATAAGATTTATCACGATTAGGTTGACATGTATTAATTTTTTGCAAAAGACATTCCAGATGTAGATAAAAATATTGAAAATATTGCAAACACTATCTAGGCATATTTGCTTTACTCAAATAATGCTCCAAAATTACTAATAGTTCCTTGGCCTCGGCCAAATGGGCCATGGAAGAAACGTCTTGTAGATTATTTTGATTTTAAAAGAAAAAATTATATCATTGTTTTATTAAACGCATTTTCGAAGTGGCTAGAAGTTTTTGATATATCTAGTTTACGTTTAAGAATTAAAGTTCTTAGATGTTTGTTTGTCATATTTGATATTCCTATTACTTTTGTATATGATAATGATACATCTTTTATTATAAGACCAATTAAAATAATTTTTGTCAAGAAATAACATACATCATCTTGCTAGTCCTCTGTACTCTCCCTCCTCTGATGGGACAGCAGAGAATTCTGTCAAAACTGTAAAAAGTGTTGTTTACAGATCAGAAGTTGGATAACCTACGTTCCTACGGATTCTGTTATTTAGTGTGGAGAGCCGTAAAAAACACGACTTCCAAGAATAGTTTTGGTATAAAACTTTTTTCATAAGTCTTATACTTTCTTAGAAGAGATATAGGCATTTAATAAATGAAACTCCCATAAAAATTCTATAATTCAATGTTCGTTACACTTAACATAACCGATATCTCTAATTTTACATTAGGTAAAATTTGAATTTATATGAGGAATATATCTGTAGATTTGAGGAAACTTGTTCCAATAAATTTATCTTTTTTGGTTCAAGACCAACAGCTTCTTTGCAACCCAGAAAACCACCGGTTCATAAAAGTCTTTTTGTTCACTTTTTTCGTCCATCCTACATATATTGCGTAGATACGAAGGTATTGCAAATTTTGACTCTCAGACCTGTTTCAGCTTTAATAATATTTATATTTTATAGCAATTATTGATAATTAATGACATGCTATCATTTAAATCAAATACAATAGTTAACATTGCTTCGTCACAAATATCTTCCAACTTACTACTATCACGTAACTAAATTGTTGTCATTACAGTGTAACATTTAAGTTCAAATACTGTTCAATTAAAATGGAAACAGAAATAAACAAAATTGATATTTTAGCCTTGTAAAAGGCAACGTATTTAAAATTATATTCCACCAATATACTTAAAAGTGCTTTCCATTTATTTAAGGAAATAAAGCGGTAACATTACAGCCCCCAAAACCAATTAAGAAGCCCGAATCCAGGAATATCTCTCGTTATAATTCTCCCCCCAAGGGCTCCAAGTTGCAAAGTAGGCGATGAAATGTTTAGTAATTGGTTGACCTATTATAAATTCTAATCATCTCTCTAGTTGTGATGAACCGTGGCATTTTGGGCAACCCTGCAAAATCGTAACCGCGATAATTTATCCCCTGGAAATTATATTGGTAAAATTATAAAATCAATACAAAGGGTGGGTCTGAGCCTAATGACGCACAACTAAGAAAACTGAAATGAAAAGGAATTTTGAGAGAAAGCGATTTTTTATTATTGGAAAAGGATTTGTGAATTTTCTTTCAATTATTTTTGAAACTCTTGCTCCTTAACGCTTTGTTACGTCATGTTGAACATAGCTAAATATATTTAATGTCGAACTGTATAGGAAATGCAGGCTCTTGCAAAAAGTTGCCTCAACATATTTTTGAAACTAATTTAGCGAAAATTAAATATTTCTTCTTCATGTAATAATATGCAATGAATTCCTCAAAAAAATGTTATTTTTTTTCATTATTAAAGTCAGAATTATACCCATTTGAAGTCATTTTTGTTTATTTTTATTTAGTATATTCCAAACGGCGGTGACAACAAACTTTTCAAAAAAATTACCATCGGGGTTATTAATTTTTTATATAAATGGTTATCCGTCACTGCCAACAAAAAACATTGGTCCGTCAACTTGTTGTCGAAAGTTAGAAAACGATATTTTAAGGTAGTTACGGGAAATACGACAAGCAGATCCTTTACCATAAAAAACTAACCTCCACAGGGATCTGTACTATCTCCACTCCTTACGGATTCAGTGTTGTATATATTTATTTTTGGTCTAGTATTCAAAACTCCAAGAAGAATGCCTTTATGGTCAAAATAGAGATTCTGTTAATAATTAATTGACGACGACTGCGCTTAATCTTCCGAGTTGATCTCTAATTTGCCGTTCAAAGCATTATATATTATTGGCGTACTTAGTTTTAGTTATAAATGTATAAGTAGTTTATAGAGCGGCACATGTAACAAATCATGATTTGAACCCTACTAGTAAACAATTGACTGAAGGCCTTTTATTTATGTTACTTGACCCTCCGCATAAGGAGTGATCTTTAAAGAGCGTAAGTTTACATTTTTAATTATTTTAGTTGATTATATTGCATAACACTTCTCTTTAAACCTCGTTTAACATCACCCTAAAGTTCACATTTTATGCATTTGTTTGAGCAAAATAATTTAATTAGCATTTGTTGTTTTCTTATCTATCAAGTGACTGAGTAAAAATTCTGGTTCGTAGCATAATAGTCGTATTATTAAGCGGTATAGAGTACTGAACACAATTCAGTACATTCTCTGTTCCATTTAAGTGGAAAAATCATCCCTTTATTACAAGCTTTTATTTACCTTCACCTGTGGGTCTGTCTGTCTGTAATCAAATCTTGTAAGCTGAATTAGAACTACTTCTAAATGTCCGATTGACTTGAAATTTGGTACACGTTTATAGTTCCGATGACAATATAATATTATAATGTCGTTAAGTTTACACCTCCCCCCTTTCGGGGGTAGGGACGGGGGTACTACTTAAAGTATGTTCGATTTCGTTTAAAATTGGTAAATGGGGGTTTTTGGGGACTCCCTCTCTCTCTCTCTCTCTTTCCCTCTATTACTCTCTCTCTTTTTGAAATCATATACAGGGTGGTAAAAGAATAAATTTTTCAAAATATACAACTATTTTCGAAATTGTTCGGTACAGGAATATCATACGTCCTTCTTGATGCGAAAATCGAACTCAGCGCACCCCAAAACCCCCTAATGATATTAGAAATGAAAAATAACACCGCCCTACGAAATTCCCTATATCGTGCCGAAATCTGAAGAAAAAAAGGTAAATTTTGAGTCAAAAATTACATTTTATCGAATAACTGCCTTATTTGAAAACGTATTGAAAAATGTTATAGAATCTTTTCGATAGACCTTGAGACGGCGCAGACAATGACGCAAACCGATTTCAGATATCTCTCTTCGTTTTCGGTAAAATTTGTAAAACATAAAAAAACACGTTTGGTCAATTTAAAAAAAAAACGAAACGTCGTGCGATCAAACATATCATAGAACCCGACGAGACCCATCTTTTTCCCATTTAAAGTTTCTTTCTAACTCTTACCGTTTTCGAATTATAGCCGATTTATTGAAAATCTCGCAACAATTTTGACAAAAAAAAATCGTTTTTATGACGGAAACGATTAAAGTGGTCCATGTACATGTCGTTATCGTAAAAATAAATTTTCCTAATGCATATACAGGGTGTTAAAAAAATTATTTTGTGAAAAAAATAACTTTTTTTGAAAAAAAGCCAATATATATATTTTTTAAGTTCGACGACTCACATACGAGCTAAAGAGCGTCAAAATACACATTTATAGTGCTATGTATTTTTGCCGTATCACTAGTAGTTTTCGAGCTACGACCGTTCTCGAATTTAAACGGCCATTTTCTCGAAAACTAAGAATATTGTCTTTTTTTCGTGAAGAACCTTTTTTGTAGGCCCTGAAGTCCTCTACCTATATGCCGAATTTCAAGTTGATCGAAAAAAAGTCTATAGGCTCCACCGATAGGTTCCAGATAGGTTGCGGCTCCTATAGGACAAAATGAAGGTTAGGGCGATATAAAAATACGGTTTTTTCCGATTTACGAAATTCTTCTTTTTTCTACTGTAATGTACTCGTTAAAAAACGTGTTAAGCGATTTCCCCCACTTCTCGATAAAATTTCAAAAAAAAAGGACGTGGGGGGTGGAGAATAGTCGAGAACCTATGTCATTGGGCCCTGCTCGCAGGACCTAATTTCGTCAGAATTTCGATCCGAGCTACCGTTAAGCCAGAAATTGCGAAAAACTGCGCGATTTACATGGGGCCCCCCTAAATACCCCCAAAACTCCCCCTTAAAAGCGAGTCCCGGCATCCCCGATTTAATTCCAGTTAGCCCAACACGTTGTACATCTACCATGAAAATATAGATCCTGTGGGTCATCTCCTTATACCGGAGCCTACCGGATAAAAACCGCGCGGACCTCGTGGGAGCCTATTTGCAGGCCGATTTAGGTGCCGATCTGGGGTTATTTTTCGAGAGACGAAAGCAAACGACTGAAATAAAAAAAATTTCGATATCGAAAAATTTTAAAAAAATATGGCTTCTACCACGGAATCCGACCTCTCGCCGAGGTCGGATTCGAATTGGGCATCGTCAAAAACCCTCCTAACCCGAATTTCAACCTTGCAGGTGAAAGGGCACCAAGAATCCCTATTTAGGAGCCCCTAGCAGACTTAGCGATTTCAAATTTTAGGTGGGGGTTCGGACCGATGCCCTCCATCCCCCTGCCAAATACGAACATGTTAGGTCGAAATTTAGGTCAAAAAGAGCCAGTAGGAGCCGGATTTGCGGTAGGTTCTAAAAGGGGCAAAAAACCGTCTCCTAAATACCAAATGACCTACAAAAGCGTTTTTCTCCAAAATAATATTTAGGGGTTGAAAACCACGATTTTCCACTTTCAAAACCGTTGGGGCGAGCGTTCTCCTAATAGGAGCCGCAGATCGAAAATCGCGTAGAATACTTTTTTTAAGTCTAATCCGTGCAGGGGATAATTTGAGGGTCTCGTTTCGAATTTTTTTCGAACTCATCCGGCTCCTAATGCGGAACCTATCGCACGTAGGTTCCCGCTGGTGTCAGATTCGAACTCAGCGTCACCAAAACCCTCTTAACCCAAATTTCATCCATCTACCTCTACGGGAACACAGGGCCCTTGAAATACGGGCTCCTAGGTTCCCAATTTTTTTTGCGTTTAACGGTCCCATTTTGACCTACCACGCCGACTTTCGACGTTTTCCACCTATTAAATCGATTTTTTTTTATCGCGGAGCCTCCCCCCTAAGGGCTACAATTTTTTTAAGTCCATATTAGTTATCTCCGACCCCGCAAACTCCCGGGACCCTATTTTAGCCTAAATCTGAGCTGTCTCGTGTTAGGTCTAGTACCAGCTCACGTTCCCTATTGACGGGTAAGTATTTTCTATCAGATTTTGAAAATTCAACATGGCCGATACTGGTCTAAATGTTGCAAGTCAATTTTAGCTGACTTCTACATATCCAATTGGCTTCAAATTTGGTATGTGTTTGTAGTTCAGATGAAAATATAAAACTATTGGTCTTGCTTACACTCCCCCCCCCCCTCTCCCCTTCAAGGATAGGGTAGGGGGCACAACTTAAAGTATGCCCGATTTCGTTAAAATTGATATATGGGGGTTTTTGTGAACAAAGAATTTAAATTTTTTATCAGATTTTGAAAATTTAAAATGGCGGACTCAACATGGCCGATTTTGGGTTAAATGTTGCAAGTCAATGTTAGCTGACTTCTACGTATCCAATTGGCTTCAAATTTGGGATGCGTTTGTAGTTCAAATGAAGATATAAAACTATAGTGTTGCCATTGTTTATTCTTATGGAGACAGTGGTGTTGCTTACACTGCCCACCTCCCTTTATTTAGTTTAAAATTGGTTTTAGGGGGTTTTTAGGGACAAGGAATATAAATTTTTTATCAGATATTGAAAATGCAAATGGCGGTCAAAATGGCTTTTATTATATATTACGAATCTAAGTTTTATAAATAAATATATAATATTTACTAAATTTGTTATTTTGCTATACCATAATACCTACTAAAAAGTAAAAACAAGTTTTTATTTAAATGCACTAAAAAAGAAGAAAATAAAAATTTTAACTAAATCAAACCCATTATTTTGTTACATTAAACATTTTTATATGATATAAAAGCTTGTCGCGAGAAATTTAAACAGAAAAATCTCGCGACAGGCTTTTATAACATATAAAAATGTTTAATGTAACAAAATAATGGGTTTGATTTACTTCAAATTTTTATTTTCTTATTTTTAGTGCATTTAAATAAAAGCTTGTTTTAATTATTTTTTTACTTTTATTTTTTCTACTGGATTTATTAGTAATAAACCAACTTTCTATTTACCGAATTTACTTGTGTTATTTAATTATTTGATTATTTGATTATTTATCTACCTACTGGATCTTCGAAGCAGCAAGCGTAAGTACTGCGCATTTAGGCGTTTAGTCTTATTTATTTTGATTTAGATTTAAAACGTTTTGACTTGATCAATTTACTATATAACTACTGTCTTTTAATATTTATTTTATCATTGATTTAATACTTAGTTTTTTTGCGTCTTACTTTTCAATTTTTAATACTGACTTTCATAATTAAATTAACACTTGGTTGTTTATTTTATTCTTCAATTTTTAGTACTGATTAAATTCTGGCATTCAAATCAACTTAATTTTGAATTTATTTAAATAATTTTCTTTTGGTTGTTGCGAAGCTTAGGCTAAAACGAGTTCCATACTTCAACTTTGGGGTATTTCTTGCTTGTGCCGTCTACATGTTCGTGGCGCCTTATAAATTAACCCACCCCTACTCTCTGGCATTAGAGCTAGGGCCTATTTGTACGCCTTGACGACAACCCGTTCTAGCTTACGCATCAATACTTGTAAATTCACTCAATTTCAATTTTAATTATTTTTTATTTGATATTATTCACTTTTGTTCCCTTCTAAGGTGAGGTGAAGGTTTTGCGCCAATTAGAAGAAAAGGAAAAGGCGTTACAAGTTTGTTAATAAATAAATAAATAAATAAATACTACAAGACTATTTTTATTTTTTAAAATTGAAATGTATAGAAGAATGTAAAAAATATAATATAATGCTAAATCATCATTTGGTAATTTCTGAACGTATAAAAACATAACAGACTATTAATTTCTGAACGCGATAGTAAATTTTCTAACCTAATATTGATTGGCAAAAATATCTACGCCATACGTTTTGACTCGGCTGTATGACCTAACTGCAAATGGGTATAATTCCGACTTTACATTTCTCTGCCTGTATAAGTACTACTATATTTACTATAAATAATGTACTGCATATGTTGTATTACATGACGACCTAAAATTTGCTTTAATAATCCGCAAAAATAATGAATTTGCGTTCATTGCATTATTTACACATAGTTCGATTAGCATCCACATAAATCCCAAAAAACAACTAGTTTAGCCGAGACACTTGCATCAATAAAACTCCCACTCATAATACATTTTTAGCGAAACAACATATTTGTTTTTCAAATCAGCTTACCGCAATAAATTGAATGTGGCAACTGAACATAACGCCTGTCAGCTTCTAAAATCCGCCTAATTGAATTTACCGGTAGCCGGATTAATTCTTTCAATTTTATTCCCATAAATTCATTAGGTTTCTTTAAATGGCGCTCAGACATTTAAATGCCATTAAAACTTTATTATGTCAATTTTCTTTTCGAGTCAACGCACAAAATGAATAAATTTATTCAAATTCAAATTCAAATTTTTATTCATAATAATATGCAAAGCACTTTTACAAGTCAAGTAATTTTTTTTTAATTACATAGCTAAACAAGTAGTTATATAATTACCAGTCCTGGCGCAGTCACATGTTTTTTTAAAATCGTATAAAATTTAATAAAATTCAGCTAAAATTCATACCAAATTCATATAAAATTCCCTCAAAATCAACGAAAATAACCCCAAAGTGACCTTCGTTTAGATTTAGAGTAGTTTATACAGTTCTGGTTGAGATAAAACCATGAAAATTTGAGGAATCACCACATTTGAGTCATTTTTTTTTAAATCGTAGCTTTTTAACTTCAATATGTGTAAACAAATGAGCCACAAAATTATCAATTAGTTTGACGTTATAATTAGCTCCATAATTTGACCCATTTTCATGTAAATATTTTCCATAAATATCATACCTAGCGTTTCTAACGTTTAAAAATCCATCTCCTTCATCAATTTTGAAAGTTGTTTTTTTATTAACATTATTGGGATTTAACTTGGAAAGTGGTAAATAATTATGATACTCGGATCTCACAATGGAGTTTGAATATTTCTCAAAAACACTTTCCAGAAAAAAATTAATTACATTTTTTATTTTTCAATTATTTTATTTAGTTGAAGATTTCTCAAGTTTATTCATATTTTTTAAAAATTTTAAACACAAATGACCGCAAACAGGTGGGTCATTATAATTTTGAATCCTATTTTCATTATAGTAAAGATTACCTTTTCCCAAATATTTCACAAGTTCTTTAGGTGTATTAGCATCTCCATAAGAATCAAAATAAAATTTAAAATCTCCCTCTTTAAACCAACAAATCCAATGAGAGCCATTTTGATAAGAATTTTCCAAATTTAGTACCCCAGATTCATTATTATTAGGTTTTTAGGTAACTCATCTTTCATAAAACATCCCGTAAAATGCTTAATATTTTTACCAAATTTTATAATATCAAAATTAGTTAATGGAACTATTTTTCTTTTTTTTTAATCCTTTTCCTCCCATAACTTTATTATGTCTATTTTGTTCTTCTAATTTATCTTTTGCTTTTTTGTTAATAACTGCATTTGTTATCGCACTTGCACCAGAAACTAAAGCTCCCAAAACACCAAGTCCAGCAAAAATTAAAGGTAAAAATCCACCAGAATGATTTTTTTTTAAGTTGAACATGTGTTAAAGTAATTCTACAACCTTTATTATCTTTTTTACATTTTTCAATTTTATTACTTTGTCTTTGAGTTAAAAGAATTTTATCATTTCCATTTGAGAACTGATCTGATTTTAATTGAATAGTAATTGGTACTTTCTTTTTATAACCTGTCTTAATTTTATTTTTATGATTTTCTGAAAGTTTAATTTTATACTCCATTTAATCTATAAAAAATTATTGTAAACCCATTCCTAAATGTCTTTTTAATTTCATTGCATTTGTAGTTAACCAAGCAGTTGTTTTTTCTCCCAAATTAGCATTATTTGATAAAAGTCTATTCCATGCTTTATTTTCCAAAACTTCATCCGCTTTATGTCTAGTTTTTGTATCTTCATGATGTTTATAAAATATGTCATGTTCTTTAGCAGCTTCATCTAATTTATTTATGGGTTTATCTCCTCTTGCTAATATTTCATCTAATTTTGTTCCAGGACCTAAATAATTATAACCTAGTATATGCATTTCAAATGGTAATTTATTTATAAAATTATTTATTAATCCAGAACCAACAACTCTTTTTGGTAATCTAGACACAAAAGACATTAAGATTTCTGTTCCATTTTTTCAATCTTAAAGTTTTTCTAGTTCCCTTGTAAAGAAGTGTAAAATTCCTAACTTTTCATTATAAAAATTATTATTACCTGCTTGTTCTTCAGCAGCAATAAAATATAATCTTTTTAATAATCCGTTTATATTCTCTTTGTATTTAAATTCTATAGGATTTTCTGTATATTTTTTAATCCCTTTCCTTTTTTTGGTGTAAAAAGTGGTGAATATGGATTAACATAACCATGATCCCAATCTAAAGATCTTTCAGGAGTATCTTTACTTTGAATTTCTGAAATTCTTCGATTGAGTGTACCAACAGAAGAAGATCTTGGTCTAAATTTAATTTTAATCCATAATGGTTTTATTAAAACTTGATATTTTAATTCAGAACTTGATTTTGGTTTTTCTTTACTTTTATCATTATTTTGATAAATTGCTTCAGTTTCAAGGAAAATATTTCAATAAGTTTTTAAATCTTCATCTGTATAATTATTTTTTGAAGGGGGAATTGAACTCGGAGAAGTTATTAAATCCCATAAACCTCTTGTTCCCGTTATCCATTTACCATTTATGAATATATCATTATCTTTAATTTTTATATTTTCTTTTCCTACCTTACAACTTTTTTTATTTTTGTCATAGTATATACCAAAAGATTTTTCAAATTGTCTATGTAAAAATTCAGAAGCTATCTCTGCAAAACTAACAACAGGAGGAGTTAGAGTTCCTGTTTCTTGAGATTGATTAATAGTTTTTAAAGGTAAATTATCTATTTTATTTATTACTGAATAAGGAATCAATGTTTTAATATCTTGATCTATTTTTCTTGACCTTCTTTAACTGCTGATTCAACTTTTTTTAATGCATTTGTAATTGGCTTAAATTCTTTTTGTCTATCTTCTTCACCTGAAATTTCATTTATCATTGATTTTTTAAATTTATTCTTCATCTTTTTTTTATCTTTTTTAAATTTTGTAGTTCCTCATTAGTCCATTCACTTTTTTTTTGAGTTCTTATTTTCAACAACGTCTTTTTCAACTATTTTTTTCAAATCATTATGAGGAATTTTTTGATCTGAAAATGTTTCTTGTAAATCTTTTTTTAATTTTTTAACTTCAGAAATTTCTTTTTTCAAATTCTTAATAACATCTATTTATTAGGATTTTTTTTTCAAATTCTTTCGAATTTTGACAACATCCTTTTATTAGGATTTTTTTTTAGTAAAACATGTCACGTTGAACATGAAATACGTCACGTTGAACATAAAACATGTAACGCTGAACATGAAATACGTCACGTTATACGTCACGTTGAACATGAAATACGTCACGTTAGACCTTTAATGAATTAAAATAACGTCTATCTTTTAAATCAATCGATACAAATCCATGTTTATGTTTCCAACATTTATGACAAAATTCTTTAAACTCTTCTAGTGTTTTATGGCTCCCAATAAGATCCTCCCATATTTTTTTAACATAATGAGAGCTTTGTTCAAACATAATTAAAAAATTTAGGTTTGTTCGTATGACTTGTAAATCAACCAAACTATAACATTGACTAAGGTAAATACAAGAAATATTTTTTGGTCTTGATCTAACAAAATATTCTTTAATAGTCGATTGCTTTTCTAAAACACAATCATCAAAAACTACTAAACTATTTGGCTTACATTCGTCTACAGATATTATGTCATCATAATTATTAAAAAAAATAAGATTCTATGTCATTCAATTCTTTAAAAATTTCTTGTAAATTATTATAAATTGGTTGATCTATGGATTTAGTAAAAATATATAAATTTTAATAAGGTATCCAATATTTTGTTATCATATTCCATAATATTGTTGTTTTTCCTGAACCTGATTTTCCAAGAAGTAAACATCTTAGAGGTAATGGAAATAATGAATTAGATTGTTTATCTTCACATTTAAATTGAGTGAATGAATATTTTTTATTCATTTATTACAGATAAAACTATAACCATTTGATTTAATTTCTTTTATATACTTTTCTCTGGGAAAAAATTTAATATTCTCCATAAAATTATTTTCTCTTAAACGAATTTCCTCATTTGTAATTTGATTTGCTTTAAAAATATTTAACATATTATTATAAAATTTATAAGTTAATCTGTATTCTACAATTCTTTCGTTTTGTTTAATAGATTTTTCCACTACTTCTATTACCGCAGATACAAGTGATAATAAAGATAAAGGTAAATAATAATAACCAGAAATACCAGACACGTTAAAGAATACTTTTGTAATTAATATTATGACACCTAATTGATAATAAAAATTATAACTTTTTCGAAAGACAAATAATTTCTTGTCCAGATATTCTTCCATTTAATGTAGTTGCTTTTATATATTGTATTTATTTGATTTATCAAGATCAATCCTTAATTGTTTTTATTTAATTTATCAAGATCATTCCTAAATTGTCCAAATTTGTTATCAAAAAAATCAGTTACTAAATTTATTTGATTTGCGTTAACAACATCCTGTTCACCTATACTCTTTTTTACGTCAGTAATTCTCCTTACGGAAACATATTTTGGGGTAATAGTAAAAGCGCTTAACTTTTCTTCAATTTGTTTAATTTTATCCTTTAAAGAATCATCAATCGAACGTTTTGGCTTTTGATTAATAGCTTTCTCTAATTGCGATTTTGTTACAAGATCCCCACCATCTATAGCATCTTTAGTAACAATTCTTCTATTATTTAAAGAAATATAGGTTGGGGTAATATTTAGTAAGTAAATTCATTTAATTTATCTTCCAAATTTTTTAATCTCTCATCGTAATGTTTTAAACTCATTGTAATAATAGTTTGTAATTCTATTTACCATAATAACACAAGAGAGATTAATTCATCAGATTATGGAATTAATAAATAAAATATATTTATTTTTTTATTACTAAATGGAAACGAAATCATATTGTGTCAAATAAAAAAGAAAACTGATAATGTTAATCCTCATATTGAGAAAACTAAAAATAATAAAATACTTTTGAAATGAAAATGTAAAATTTGTGGAACTAATAAAACGTCTTTTTTAAATCTGAATAATTTTTATATATTAAATGGATGGTACTCAACCATGTTATGCTTGTAATATGTTTTTTGTTTTTGTGAAAACTCGATTAAACTTCATGAATCATTAAAACAATCATTATATTGCGATGAAAAATTGGAAGATAGTCCTAAAAGGAAAAAAAAAGTTATAATGATAGCCCTCCAACGTAGAAGAGAAAAATTTCATAAATAAATGGATTATTGTAGAAAATGTAAAAAGCAAACTAAACGCATTGGTATACCAAAATTTATAAAAAAGAATAAAAGATGGAGAAGAATATCCATTTGTAAAATATGTAATTCAGAAAAAAATAATATTTCTAAATCTCCTGAAGATATTGAAATTCAAGAGTTATTTAAAACTGTTAGAAAAAATTTTGAAACAAGACGTTTTATTCAAAAAGGAATAGATGATACTTGGCAAGCTGATTTATATTCTTTTTATAGACCAAAAGGAAAATTAGAAGATCATGCTTATAACTTGAGAACAAAACATCAACCAGTGGATAATGAATATAAACAAATGTTAACAGCAATTGATGGATATAAATATATTTTAAATGTTATTGATACATTCCCTAAATTTGTGTGGGCAATTCCTTTAAAAACAAAAACTGAAGTGGAGGTCGCTGACGCTTTCGAAAAAATTTTACAAGAAAGACATCCAAAATTATTACATGTTGATAAAGGAAAGGAATTCTATAATAAAGATGTTAAGAAGGTTTTGGATAAATATAATATAAAAATGTATAGTACTGGAACCGAAAATAAAACATCAATCCTTGAAAGATTTAATAGAACATTAGGAGATAAGTTGAAACCAATTCTTTATAAAAATATGTGATGGATTAATGTGTTACCAAATGTTATTAAGATGTTACTAAGAAAAAAGAAAATCATTTATTATCAACTGTATATAATATTCCTATTTCAAATTTAAAGAATAAATTTGAAGCTGGTGATAGAGTGAGATTATCATCGTTTGTAGATCAATTCAGAAATAAATTAAAAACTAATTGGACCAAAGAAATATTTACAATTATGAAAGTTTTAAAATCCAATGTAAATTATTATAAAGTTAATGATATTGAAGAAGGTATTTATGAAGAAGAAATACAATTATCTAAATTGTAATATCTAAAAATTTCAAAAATACATTTTATATAAAAATTTTTTAATATAAATAACGATGGAGAAATTTGAATGTGAATATGAATGTGGAAGAGGAATTAATAAAGTTAAAAAATGTACTTTTTGTCAAGAAGAAAAATCATACGATCAGTTTTATAAACATAAATCAGGTTTATCATATGGTTGTAAATCTTGTATAAGTATACGTTTAGCTAAAAAATATGAAACTAAAAAAAATATAATAGAATGTGAATGTGGTAAAAAAATGGTAGAACATTGTTCTGAAAAACATTTAAACAATATTGTTCATAAACGAAGAATTAATAATGTTAGAAAATATAGTCGTTGTCTAGAAGAAAAGTCATATAAAGAATTTTATGGAAACGATTTTTCTTATTATTGTAAAATTTGTACCGGAAATTTACCTTTCAAAGCAAAAATAAAAATTGTTTTAATTTTAGAATTCCTTTATAAAAAATAATTTCTATAAAGAGACTAAAAAAAGCTATAAACATAATATATACTATAGAAATGAATAAAAAAGCTTTAAGTGCATATGATGATAAAAGATATATTTTAGAAGATGGAATTCATACATTAGCTTGGGGGCACTATAAAATAAATGTTGAAAGAGATAATTTTATAATCATTTGAAAGAAAATAAAAAAGATTATGAAAACTGGGAAGAGTTTATAAATTTATTTAAACTCGATATTATGAATATTATTAATTTGCCCCCAAGCTAAAGCTTGGGGACATTAGAAAATAAATGTTGAAAAAAATAATTTTATAAATCATTTGAAACAAATTAAAAAAAGATTATAAGAACTGGGAAAAGAATTTATAAATTTTGTTTAAACTCGATATTATCCATCTTATCAATTTTTCCTTTATATATAAGTAAATAATTGGATGAATTTAATTTTTCTATGTCATTTCGTTTTATAACATCTTTAAAACGATTTGGTAAATATACATTAAAAGAATCATCTAAAACAACAACAATCGCATTACCAAACTTTTTATTTACCATTTTAAAATTTGAGACTTTATATTCTTTTTCAATTTCTAGTTCATCTGTTTTTTTAATTGGTAAAATTTTACTACAGACGTTTAGTTTAGTTAGCAGTTCCATTCTTTATTTATATAGAAAAATTTATTAAGAAATGTTTTTTTAAGAAACATTTTTTTGACTCAAATGTGGAGATTCCTCAAATTTTCATGGTTCTATCTCAACCAGAACTGTATAAACTACTCTAAATCTGAACAAAGGTCACTAATCACAGCTTTAGTGTTTTGGGTTATTTTCGTTGATTTTGAGGGAATTTTATATGAATTTGGTATGAATTTTAGCTCAATTTTATTAAATTTTATACGATTTTAAAAAAACATGTTACTGCGCCAGGACTGGTAGTTATAAAACTACTTAAACACTAAGATTAATATTATTTAAATTAAGATTGGACACTAGATTAATAAAAAGTAAGGGTTCAAACATACATATTAAAAGACATTGTATGACAGACATTTAGAGACACAAACAGTACAAAATGTTGTCCTTATTACTCCTGATAAATTCATCAAAAGAATAGAAGACATTGCTCTTTAAGTAACTCTTAATCTGATTCTTAGAGCTGTTGTAATCAAGAGGGGAAGAGTGTTAAAAAAGTTAATACCAAAGTACTTAGAACCAACGCTGGCTCGTGAAAGTCTCAAGAGTTCCGGTGCCAGGTTAGAGTTTTTTCGGGTGAGGTAAGAATGTATGGATGCATGGGTAGAGAAAAGATTTAATTTTTTTTTCACATACAATAGACACTCCAGTATGAAGACACTGGGTAGAGTTAGCGACCTCAGCTGTATATACATCTGACGACAGTCATTCTGGTATCCCAGATTTCCCAGAATTCTTACACATTTCCTCTGCAGGCCAAAAATCTTATGAGAATGTGCAGAATTTCCCCGTTCCAAAATGGCATAGGTCATTCTGGAGGCGAAGCAGCTATGGTAGGCCGTGAGTAAAGACTTGAGAGAGACACAACACGATAAGTTCCGAACAACATAAATGGATTTTGACAGTTTTTTACTTAGCTCCACAATATGCTGGTCCCAAATAAGAGAGACATTACGGCGAACACCCAAAAAACAGACAGTTCGTTGACAATTGGCAAGACTTGACAGAGAGTTTCTTCCTTTACGGAGAGTGAAATTTATGGACTGGGTTTTTTTTCTGTGTTAAGGGAAAGTTTATTATCCAAGAACCATTGCTCTACACCTAACTGTGCCTCGGCAATGCCAGAAACTTTAAACTGTGAAGGGTCATAAGTAGTAAATATGGTTCTGTCATCCGCAAAGAGTAAGATATTGCCTCCCCTCTGAATAAGAGCCTAATTGAGTGGACCTTGGTGAGTTACTCCGTATAATCTCCCACATGGCTGACTGCCTGTTTCCTGAGTGCTCAATATAGTTATCATGGGCAGCCTTCTTTGCAGAGACCAGAGCGGCTCTATACTGATTCTTGAATCATTTACTGTTTTTTTGGGCATTAAGATTTGATTCGATTTATTAAGTGAGATCAGAAGGTGCAGTTTATCCCTCATGATCCTCAAATCATTGTTGAACCAGTTTACTCTGGCCATCCCTGCAATTTTAGACTGAGTGTTCAGAACTGACTTGACTGGAAAACAAGACTCAATGCCGTCCGCAATTCCATTTACAAATAGTTGAAACCTACTTTCAATGTCCAACTCAACACTGTCAACAAAATTCCATTCTTCAGTTTGATCACCTACACGTTGGACCGAGGATCTAAAGAGAATTGAAACCAATTGGATTCACGCGGGTTAAGAGAGACAACAATGGACAGCCAATAACTCCCTCTCATGAGGACATAGGTCCAACAGTGGACGTCAAGGGTTGATGATGATGATGATTAATGATTAGATTGCGTGTTTTATTTCCTTCTGCGTTGTATTGATATAAATATTTTTGGAACTATTTAGGTGCAAGCATACCTTGCCGATGCTAATATAAATCAGTATACCTCTGGTAGAGATACGATTTACTAGTGTGGTTCGATTAATGCTCATAGTATTTTGTTCATATTATATTTCCTTATTCTTCCAATTTAATATATATCGTGGTAAATGATAAACTTTGTCGTTCTGACTGATTAACTATCTGGTTATAATAATTTTATGTAATGGTATTTCATAAGCTGATTCGTTAAGATTTATTTATGTACAACTGCTGACCCGTATACGATGGTAGACGCGCACAAGATTTAGTAGCTCATAACTCTTAATTACTATTATGATGTGACGATAGATACCTAGTGCATATTGCGTTTATCATTAATAAGTTGAAATCGATTTTGGATCTTTCGTAAAGTTTTGCTTAGGTCGCAAAAAGCTTCTAAGACCAAATTGCCTCCTGTTAAATAGTTCGTTCGTTTCAAAAAAAAAGCGATTCTACTTTTAAGAGCTTTTTCAAAAATGTGATAGGATTGGTACAATAGATATTTGCCGGTAATTTGTAACATAATTCTTAGAACCATTTTTAGAAATAGGTATAACTTTAGATACTTTCAAAATTGTAGGAAAAACAGATTCTTTTATACATATATTTAACATAGCATAGCTTACCGAGGCTAATTTAAATAAGTATACCTCTGCTAGAGATACTATTTACTAGTGTTGTTCGATTAATGCTCATTATTTTTTCTATATTACATTTCTTTATTCTTCCAATTTAATATATATCGTCGTTGTTCTGACTGATTAACTATCTGGTTATGATAATTTTACGTAATGGTATTTCATAAGCTGATTCGCTAAGATTGATTTATCTACAACTGCGGACACGTATCCCATGGTAGACGGGCACAAGGTTTAGTAGCAATATGTATTATACTGATAGCTCTTAATTACTACTACGATGTGACGATAGTGATACCGTATGCATATCCTACCGCAAAAACTATTCATACTATAAACAGCTTTACCAAAGGGGAAATTATAATGTTTGTAATGAATTTAATTATTTGCACAATAAGCCTACTTTTTATGTTTTAAAGATTTAATATCACGCACTTCAATTATTGTATTAGGCAAATTCGGCCGAGTAGCTAAGATCTCAATGAAGTTTTCAGAGCATGTCTGAGAAGGTAGTAACTTATTTATGATATTAGAAGCTACATTTGAAAACAATATATTAGTCATTAAGAAAAAAGTGCTCTTAATTTTTTGTTTGTTTCTTGAGATATTACTATTTGATTTAACAACATTACAAATGACTTAGGTTTAAAGCTTTGAAGATAAGTATTATATGCCTCTCGTTTGGCTTCTTTAAATCTTCTTAATATTCTCGTTTTGGTTTATTGCGGTGGCACTATAGGGGTGTGAGTTCGAATTCTGAAAATTCAATTATCTAAGTATGGGCGCCAGATCTAAAGTAGACCGAAAGATAAGAAAATATAAGCTAAATTGTCAGATTACATTATCCATAATAAGAGACCAATGTGAGGAAAGTAAACCCAAGAAATAAAAGATATGATTTCCCTCACAAACTTTAATAATAATCTTTGACTCTACTGAGTTACAAATTACATTCTGTATAGGTAAGATAGGATAAGCAATCTTAACAAGAACTGGTCCTA
This sequence comes from Pissodes strobi, assembly GCA_016904865.1. Lineage (NCBI taxonomy): Eukaryota > Metazoa > Arthropoda > Insecta > Coleoptera > Curculionidae > Pissodes > Pissodes strobi. The sequence goes on from MU191334.1 coordinate 27,517, forward strand.
GATTACAATATAATAAGATATTTAATGTACCTATATGAAATTTTCCATACGGCCCTAATTAAAATTAATGGTCCTGATAAGCAAATAGCCTATAAGTTACAATCAGCCCAATAATAAGTCAAGAATATTTCATTACATAATCCCAAATTAATTCTAATCAAAATGGTTTACCAATTAACAATCTGTATAGGCAAGATAAAAAAATAAGCCATACTTAACAAAAACTTCGATTACCTATGATATTTAGAAAATCTATCAAAATCGGGAGATAATTGTAAAATCTATCAGACGTCTCTGAAAGAAATTCAATTTATATTCAATTTAAGGCTTACCCTACTGTACAATAGGATAAATGTACAAGATTAATCAATGATATAGTAAAGATAAGGCAAAGTTATGAGATAGGTAAAGATACTTAATGTCAAATTGAGAAATGTTGGTTTTTCTGTTTTGAAAAACATTCATAATGAGGAATTGTGCAAACATTTCTAAAAAAAAATCACTTATCTTTTTGGGATTCCAGACGAGAATGCTCAGGGCTCCAAATGCTTCTTCAGCAGAGTGGTTTTATAACCACGGAGTCATCCCGACCATTTAATCTCTACTTCCTAATCAACAATTACATTGCTACCCACCAGGCTACGATTTTAGGAATGGAAGTGCGTCCTGGAATCTCCTGATCCTCTCCTACAGTCTCCTCATTTGCTCATATGAATTGAAATCAAGTACTATCACTCGTAGTTAGGTAGAGTTAAGGGTGCGATATAAGGCAAATATGCCCTCATTTGTCACTGGCCTGTAGGTTATACGAGTAGCAGGTTGGCAACGAGAAACCATTTTGACCCAGGACTCCATAGTGGTACGAGAGGTGGAAAAGATTAAGCTGAGTAGTATCCTGCAAACCATAAAAGAAATTTGTAAAAACGTTATCAAGCTGGGCGCTAAGGCGAGTACTGAAATTTACAGTAGGATGAAGATCTAGGGTTCGGAAGGAGTTCATTACTTCTAGAGTTCTCTCATGTGGAATGGAACATTGAAATCCCCCGTGATATAGATGAGCTTTGAAATATCCAACTAGTGTCAATAAACAGATTAAAGTCACCCAGAGGTGACCTATAGAAAGTTACTATTTGAATGTGAAAGTCTCTCAAAAGGATACCCGTAACCTCACAGTGCTGCTCAGCGGAGAACTTCTCCAGATTGAGAGACGAGTACGCAACATCCTTGACAAGTATGGCCACACCACCATGAGGCTTCTGAGACCTTCCAAAGCCAGAGGCCAGTTGGTAACCCCGAATGTTAAGAGACACAAGCTCATCAGATGTGAGCCAATGCTCACATTGACAAGAATATTTCTTAAAACAACTTTTGTCATATTATTTGATAATGTCGGATAAGCTTATTTAAAAAAAAAACAATCAAATTTCTATTACCTATCCAAAACACTTCATAAAAATAAACCATATTCGAAATTTTAAATCAATCCGTTAAGCGGTTCTTGAAATATAAGTCTTTAAATATGCAGAATTTGAAGCGCGTCTCCAGGGGATGTGACGTAATAAAATAGGATCACGTCCTGTTGCTAGGCCGCGACCCGCGTCACCGCACCGCGAGAATGCTGACGTTTCTGTCACTGTCATAGATAAATATATATTTCAACGCGACCTTCATATCTTATGACGCCACGCCTTTACAATGTTCCAGCGGCACTTTCTTATTTATTTTCACCAATTTAGACTTCTCAGAAAAATCTGGTTTTTTACTAATATCAACTTAATATGTCAAGGTCTTTTGAATAAAATTATTTTAAAAAAATTGAATATGTTCCTATTATATTTATAACATTGAAGACTGCTAAACCCTCCGGTAACCTTCGTTGGCACCGTTACCTTTCTATCACTGAGCGCTATGCCTGGAGAATAAGCTGGTGAACGTGTTACAAAAATTATAAAATATTTGATACTGCGAACGGTAACGAAAGTAGAGAGGGAGATCAGCGAGGCAAATTTGACACCAGCCCTTCCACAATTCAAACTAAGCGTGCATATCTTCCCTCATCATTGTCGCAACCACTTTCAATTGCCTGTTGCTTGGTTCGGCACCAGCACCAGGTCTTAGTTCATGATGTGTCGCTAAGACGCTTTTGGTCTAATGTTTGAGTAAGAAATGACATTTTTACATCGTAGAAAAAAGTCGGGCATTTGCAACCTATTTCCAGTCGAGATATATGTTTACTTTTATTCACTTCATATAGCCATAACATACATACAATACAATACAGTTGTAAAAAGTTGTTTGCAAGTTTATATATATACTTTAGACTTACCGAAGGCTCCCGACAGGTGGCGTTGCATATGGCACTCCTAAAAATGCCTCCACGGGAGGGTGAATGTGTATCATGACTCCCCGTAACGCACCGTACTTGGTCTTTACCACGCGCGTACTGTACTTATGTACCAACAACGAGGAGGCTGCTCCGCTACACGAAACCAAAAACGAAACCTGAAAATAACAAAAAATATCTATATTATTCGAATATTTTAAAATATAAGCAAATGAACAAACGAGCAAGCTTAAAATGGCAAGACTTACAGTTGAAAGTTGACAAATTAGAGGCTAAATATAATAACCAGAAAACACAAAACAATAAGTTTCCATTTGAAAAGTTGAACCTAATAGGCAAACGAAAATATGTTATAATGATGTTTTACTCACGTAAAAGCAATAGATTCCAGACTTCGCAAATAAGTAAGCAATTGGAAGAATTATCAAAAACTTACACACCAAATTGTTCAAATGAAATAACCTTTGTGCCAAAAAAAAATAAAAAGGTTTTAGCACCATTTTCTGTAATAATATCCTAAGTGCATGCATTATTGCTGAAAATTGTTCATAAATAAAACTACATGTTTTGGGGGAGATTGTAACAGGTTACGATACCATATAGAAGATAACCAATTTTTCTGGACGAAATGGCGAAGGAGATTTAAATCAAATTGGCATTGGAACATATTTTTGTTGTGATAGTGAAAACATCATTTTATTTATTGAAATAGATTACGAAAAATATATAAAAATCATAATAACACTAGTAATGGGAAAACATGGTACCGTAAACCGGGGTGACTATGATCCACTTATTATCTTCAAGTCTAAACAATTTTTCGAATTTAATAGTTGACCAGTTCAAAAATGGTTCATATATAGGAAGGATATATGTATATTCGATTCCATGAGTTTTTCTAAAGCAAAAAAAAATATTTCCACACTTAAAAAAAAATAAAAATTGGGCAGCCATTTTCACTCCCTGCTTTGGACTATTTTTTCAATTTCCTTAAAACCAATTCTAACACCTTCACCGGGGTGACTATTGCCACTAACCAAAAAAAATAAAGGTTGCTATAAATAATTTGTGGTAATTAGGCGATTAAAACGTAAGTACAAGGATGAACAATCCGACGCTTGGTGAATTCTGCTGGACTGTGACTAACGCTGTGCTAACGATTTGTAACGATCATTATTCCCTGCATAAAAATATGTTATTCTGCACGCGGCGGCGATAGGCCGCGTTGCCATCTCTAGCGTTTTGCGTGTGACCAGAGTCACCTCAAAAGATGTAAAAATAGTAAGGGGTGAATATGGCCTCTTCTTATCTCAAAACACCAAAAGTTGTCAAACAAAATTTAGAGTAACATAGGTAGCAAAACCTTTTGGTATGCCTTAAAAATAAACATAATTCTTTTGGTGTTAAAAACCGCAGCGTGACGAACAAAGTTATTACGGCACTTTTTTAGGCGATTTTTTATGTTCTTTTCTACTGACTACGAAAAACAAAAGAGATAAACGTTAGATATGTAAAAACGCTTGCATTTTATATTTTCAGGTATATATTATTAGTTTCCATCAGTTGTTTAATTAAGAATATCTAAATTTTAACGTTACGAATTTTTGACAAATTTTCAATTTTTGGCCATTTCCACCCCTAGGGGCTATAGTCACCTCGGTTTATGGTACCTAATCCACTAAGCTAGGTATTTCAAAGCAAATATTTCATACTTATGTATAGGATTAAATGCACAGGCCTTGATGTGAACGGTTAATTTTACATAAATGGTTTATCGTTCCCAGCTTGACACTAAAAAGTTTAGTGTACATCATTGTTGTCCCCTTGATTTTCTCTTATTGTATTACCTTTCTAAATGGTAAAAGAAAGAACCCTGCGTCTAATCACTTGACTCATTTTCTTTATTGCTGCACTAATCGGTTCTATAATATACCTTGACGGCCATTCTCTGGTTTCGACTTTGCTAATTATGGCTCTTAATTACTGATTTGAGTTATTTTACTAATTGCTTTGCTGTTCGGTTCTAAAATATACCTTGATAGCCATCCCCTACTTTAAACCTGACCAATTAAGACTCCTGAGTACTGGTTTTGAGTTGTCTTGGGCATCTGGAATGTATTTCAGCCTTTCTTGGTGGGTTGTGTCTAAAATGTGTCTACCAATATTCTTGGTAGATTGGTTACAGATTAGCAGAGTGTTTGGAATGTAATGCATACACGAGTAGTTATATTGTAAGGTTGTTCAGTGAGATCTAGCACTGAAATTGAAACTTACTTTTTGTAACCTTGATGATCATACTGTGGTAATTGTCTCGTTGATTTAGATTTGGCAATCCATTATTTTACTTAAGTGACTGCGGAATATTTTCATTTTGGGAATGATATGTATTAGAAATATGACTTGTCACTTATCGGATTTGGACAATAGACTCATAGTTGGTCGACGAAGGCCGCGTCGTGTCCGCCTATCGATATCGACCTAAGTAAAATAATGGATTACCAAATCTAAATCAACGAAACAATTACCACTATATGACCATCAAAGTTACAAAAAGTAAGTTTTAATTTCAGTGCTAGATTTCTCTAAATAACTTTACTACTTATGCATGCATTACATTCCAAAAACTCTGCTAATTTGTAACCAATCTACCACGACTATTGTTTTCTTTCAGACACAACCCTCCAAGAAAGGCTGAAATACATTCCAGATGCCCAAGACAACTCAAAACCAGTACTCAGGACTCCTAATTAGCCAGGTTTGAAGCAGTGGATGGCTAGCTATCAAGGTATATTCCAGAACCGAACAGCAAAGCAATTAATAATGTAACTCAAGTCAGTAATTAAGAGCCGTAATTAGCAAAGTCGAAGTGAGAGGGTGGCCGTCAAGGTATATTATAGGACCGATTAGTGCAGTAAAGAAAATGAGCCAAGTGGTTAGAGCAAAGGTTCCTTTTTTGCCATTTAAAAAGGCAATCCAATAAGAGAAAATCAAGGGGACAACAACGATATACAACTAAACTTTGTAAGGTCAAGCTGGGAACGATATACTGCCTATGTAAAGTTAGCCGTTCACATGAAGGCATGTGCATTTAATATTATACATAGGTATGAAATATTTGATTTGAAATACTTGCTTAGTGGATTAGGTACCATGCTCTCCCATTACTAGTGTTATTATGTTGTTTATATAACTTTTGTAGTTTATTTCAATAAATAAAATAATGTTTTCTCTATCACAACAGATATACGTTCCCCCTTTTGTCGTTCTATACCAATTTCATTCCTTCTTTCGCTATTTCGTCCAGAAAAATTGGTTATCTACTATATGGTATCGTAGTCCGTTACAATGGATTGTTAGTAAAAATCATTAAAAGGCTGCAGCTTAAAAATGGTTTGGCCAAATTTCCATCAACATTTCAAGTTCAGAAATCTTATTTTCCGTTCATTTTCGTTTACGAGACTCTCCCCACCATATCGAACATCAACACTGCCATAGCAGAAGTCAAGTTTCATCACCATGATATTCGCAAAATCCTTAAAGAACTAGATACGCAAAAGGCATCAGGACCGGACGGAATACCTGCCGTCGTGCTAAAGAACTGCACCAACAAACTAACACCCGTTTTTTCTAGGCTTTTTTCTCTTTCTTACGGAAAAGGGATTTACCTATCCTCATGGAAAGTCGCTAGAGTGCAGCCTGTTCCAAAAAAGGCAAGAAAATCACGGCCTCAAACTATCGCCCAATTGCCTTGCTTCCAATAATCTCCAAAGTCATGGAGCGTGTAGTCAACCAGCAACTACTCAAGTACCTCGAAAACAACAGAATAATCAGCGATAATCAATACGGCTTTCGCAAAGAGAGATCGACCTATGTCACTCATATATGGAGTAGGGCAATTGAAAACTACGGAGGGTCTCGAGCGATTGCGCTGGATATTTCAAGGGCATTTGACAGAGTTTGGCATGACGGCCTACTCAACAAACTGCCGTCCTTCGGACTGCCAGCCTCGCTCTGCAGCTGCTCGGATACATTCACCATCAACTCGGGCGTGCCTTAGGGCGCAATACTTTCACCATCTCTGTTCCTCTTCTATATTAATGACCTGCTGATCGAAACGAATAATCCTGTTTACAGTTTTGCAGATGACAGTACCCTTGTCTCCCACTTTAGATCAGAAAAACCTTTACCAGCGACTGAGACTCACCACCGCAGACAGGAGCAGATTACAGCAATTAATCAAGACCTGGAGAAAGTTCAAACTTGGGGCGGCCGAAATTTGGTCCAGTTCAATGCAGCAAAGACCCAAGCAGCAACGTTTACCAAGAGGGCCAATACAACGGGCCCCGACATCATTATGGCAGGATCGACCATTCCTTCATACTCGTAAATCGGATTGCTGGGTGTCTCGATCAACAGCAATATGTCATGGTATGACATCGCAAAATCAGCCTCCCAGAAGCTTGGGGTGCTATTTCGCAACAAAAAACTCTATACACCGCAGCAGTTGCTCTTGCTGTACAAAGCGAAAATAAGACCGTGCTTAGAATATTGCTGACATATCTGAGGTGCCGCACCAAATCACACCCTAAAGCTGCTGGATTCCATTCAGAAGAGAGCTGTGCGTCTCGTCGGCGACACGGAGTTGACCCGGATTCCGGATAGTCTGGATCATCGCAGACATGTGGCCGAGATGTCTCTGTTTTACAGATACTTTCACGGCAGATGTTCCCAAGATTTGGCCCGCATCATCCCGCCCCTGGCAACTCCTGTCAGACAGTCATGACAGACGGTAGGAGCGCACCAGTTCGTCGTACAACTAGAAACACCTAGAACATCGCTTTACAAGAACTCCTTTGTCTTGCGCACTGCATCACTGTGGAACTCATTTCCAGGACATCTGTTTCCCACTAATTACAACCTACAACTATTCAAGAATCATGTCAATCAACATCTTCGCACACACACCGCTCGTCGAGCGCCATAGGATCTCCCTTTAGTGTGTGTGCGCCACTGCCATAAAAAAAACTTAATAGCTTTTCCTTCATATAGCAATTTCAAATTCTGCCGGAGTCGACAAAAAACTTTAAATTATTTCGCAAATTTAAGTACTGATTTCAGTCAATATCTCGGAATTGTGTTTCTCGAGTATCTTTAATATTTAGAAAATTATATTTTGAAATCGAAAATCACGTCAAAATCTATCTAGGGTACCTAAAAAAGCTACTAATGGCGAAAGAGAGTGGTTATTGATTACAGACTAGTAAATCGTCAATTAAAGGATGAAAAAATGCCTCTACCTTGCATCTCTAAAATATTAGACTCACTATCGGGGGCATTGTACTTTTCTCACCTCGATTTATCTCAAGGATACTACCAAGTCGAATTATATAAATATAGTAGGCCTTACACAGCATTTACTACTTATGAGGGTCAGTTCCAAATGAGAAGGTAACCGATGGGTTTAAAAATTAGTGCAAGTGCATTTTCTAGACTCATGACTGTTGCCTTTTCTTGATTAAATTATGAGTCACGTTTTATTTATTCGGACGACCTAATAATATTCGGGAACTTATTACAACGACATAATAAAAATCTTGTTAAAGTTTTACAAAGACTTAGAGTTTAAGCTACAAGTAGGTTTGCGATTTTAAAACCTCATTTTATTAACATTAAGGTGCATTATACAAGAGTTAGCAAAAAAGCAAACACAAGTTTATTAAAAATAAATAATTTATGAAAATTGAGCCAATTTTTACTTTGAGGTCAACGTCTCAAACCGAATATTGATGTATTCGGGTGAGTACCCTTTTGAGATTTCTAAAATATATTTATGAAAGAGCAAATAAAGTTATGAAGTTTAAAGTAAATTTAATGTTTCTTTTGAAATTAGTTTTAATATTTAGTATGACCTCCTACAAGCCCGCAGAACAACTGCTACTCTCCTTAGCATACTTTGCACCAAGTTTACGATAAACTCCTGAAGAATTCCGTCCTATATTTTCTTAATTAGTTTCGCTAGTCGGCTAGTCCAAACACTAAATTGGATTATTAAACTATTTTCCTCTCTGATTCAGTTAGAGTTTCATATTACTCCACATATTATTATGCGCTATCGGATTCATATCAGGAGGTCTTGCAAGTTATTATATAAGCTTATTATTGTTACCAGCCAAAATGTCTCAGATACATCCCATCTGATGAGAAGGAGCATTGTTGACTGGAATGAATTCATTGTCAAACTATTAAGAACAAAACCAAATTTTTATTAAAACACATACTTGGTTATTTGTTTTGATAACTAAGACGATGAATGCAAAAATGTATTATAGACATATTCGCATTCATCGTCTTAGTTATCAAAACAACCATTACTCAGAATCTACGGGGTCTACCAAAAAAAGTCTAATACAAAACTTGTTTGGATTTACTTAAACTTTTAAAATAATATTTATATATACGAGGTGTTTATATTTTCGTGGACAAGTATCAAATTTCTTATATTAAACGGGGGTTGTATAAGAGCAACCTTGTTGGATAC
>JAEQML010055256.1:0-36389 GCA_016904865.1 Pissodes strobi
CAAGTCTACAAATTTCACCTGATCGTTCTCTTCGCAGGTCGTGCTTTCTTCATCGGAACTCATAGCGTTGCTTCTTTTTTTGCACTCACCTTGTAAGCACGCTTTTTTTATTCAACCAAACATCACAAAAATATTCCTGTGTAGACTTGTAAAAAATTGTAGCAAACGGTCTAAATAATGGAGCATTTGCTACGGAGCAAAAGCAAATCATTATTTATACGAAACGAAGTAAATGCTTTTTCTTCTACCTTTTGCTTCGATGCATTTGCTTTTGCTTTTACTTTGTACATCGAGCAAATGCTCCATTTTTATTCCTGAGACCCATATCTCTTTCAGAAGTTTCACTTCAGTTGTTTGCTTATTAAGGTGAGGCACATACTTTTTTTGGGTAGCTGGAAACTAAATTTTACTCTTCAAAACAATTTAAAATGTCCCGGTGACTGGTATTCCCAAGTCTTGAATAATGCCTGGAGTATGACATTTAAAATTTTCAAAAGCACTATTTTCTGGCCAAAGCACATGCTCTAATAAGCAATACGAGTCAAGAAAAACAATACGGTGCTATTAATCACACCACTACTCGAGTACAGAAGCACTTGGATCATGAAGACCACCAATGCAATGGGAAATGAGGCAGCGCGCGGTGTGACAAATATTTGAGAATTTGTGAACAGCAACTTTTTAAACATTTTATAGAAACTTTCAATAATGTTTTGTTGTCTTTCACAGGCGCCTCGCGGCGCCCTCTGGCATTGGCGCCCGGGGCTGGTGCCCCTGTTGCCCCCTTCTTAGCTACGACACTGTTTTAGGAACACTTGACAGGCACGTTCTAAAATGATAAAAATCAAGAAACCATGGCAGCTACAGTTAATTGTTGCATCTGGTGGTATAAAAAGTACTTACCGTCTGAAACTAGGCATCAAAAGATCAAATCTAAAATTGGTCGCTATTTGAGAATGTGTGGATCAAATGTTTTTAATGGCCAGGGTTGAATTAAGCATAAAAATGCCTTCAAAATGAAGTGTCACATGACCAACTCTTCCATTTAAAAAAAGCGTGTGCACTGTGTGCGCATATCAGAAGTGAAACTTCTTAAACTTAAACGCCCTAGCCTCGGATTTGGTTAAAAAGTAGTTTTTTTTTTAATATAACACTCAATTAACAAGAAGGAAAGGCCAAAATGAAAAAAACTATTCTTCATAAAAGTTTCGCTTATGTCTTGATAAGGTAATAGAGCAAACCCCATATTTTTATCTTGTAAACTAACAAAGATATCACAATAATTAAACGCCCTAGCCTTATACATATCTTCACCGATTTGGTTAAAAAGAAGTTTTTTTTTAAATATATCACTCAATTAACAAAAAGGGAAGGCATAAATGAAAAAAAATATTCTTTATAAAAGTTTTGCTTATGTCTTGACAAGGTAATAGAGCAAATTCCATATTTTTTGCTTGTAAACTAACAAAGATATCACAATAACAGGTCGTGTCGTTCGTTATGTGTCGCTCGTCGTGTATCGCCCGCCATGTGTTGCGATCGCCCGCCGTGTGTCTGGATCGGGGATCGCGACCTTTACTTCCGGCACGGCGCGCGTTAAGAAGTTTCTCTTCAATAACTTGAATTTCAAAGTTTCTTGCATTTTTCCGAACTTTCTGATTTACTCTATATCTATGTATATACCTAGACTGCCTTCTACGTACAGCAGACATACTCGACTCGGTTTTGTGTGTCGCTAATTTTTTGGGATCTGGTTCCAGGACTACAGGTAGTTCGAGTTGCGGTTCTAGTTCTACTGTCTTTTCCTGGGGTGTCTCTTGAGTGCCTAATGTTAAATGAAAATCATAACTATCATAGCTCGCAAGGTGATTCGATTCGATATATTCATTCATGTATTTGTAACTTAGCTAATAGTAGAGTGTATGTGTTAATATATTCGCTCTAGAAAACGATTTACCTCCCACTTTTTTGTCACAAGCTGAATTTTTGAGGGATGGAAGTACATGATAAGGTAACTCTTATTCCGGAGGTAATACAAAATTAGACTGTGCAAAAGGGCACTATCATCAAAAATCGAGATATTGATACCACCGTATAGAGAAAATCATAGTTATTTTTTGGCCCAAAGCTCAAAAAGGTCTTTGTAGGGGGTATTTTCTTATAATTATTTTAAAAAAATCATTTGCATTAGCCCTTATGGCCGAAAATAATTTTAAACGTAAATATCTCGGTTTCTGCCGGGCAAAAATTTGATTAACAAGTGGTCTTTTTTAAATATACCATTCATTTGACAAAAAAGCAATGCCTAAATGAGAATACTATTCTTTATAAAAGTTTCGCCTATGTCTTGACCAGGTAATAGAGCAAATCCCATATTTTTTCCTTGCAAACTAACAATGATATAACAATAAATAATGAAAGACGTCGTGGGTTTACGCCGCGCCATAATTAATTCAGACCGTCAGATGCATCATTCATAGTCTATCTTTCTCTTTGCCTTCACGTTTAGCATGCTTTGTTTCTCTCTGCGTGTCGGCAGATGCAACACATATAATATATTATTATAGACCTATTAAGATTTGTTTTATTTTATTTGTATTATAAAACTTCTCGTTAGGTGTCAATTTGCAATCTGCCATATTGTATATCTGTTTTTATTAAAGAATTAATAAGTTTATACATATAAAGTACCTATCTAGTAAATTTGGAAGAAATATAGACATTTTTTGCGTTTTTATTATATATACATGCATCTGTTTCAGGTGAATATATCTGGGTAAGTTGTAAGTTTTTGTTTAAAATTTTAATTACGGAAGAATCAGAGAATAGGGATGTTGCTAAACGTCGCCAAGGCAATATGCTTGTTGATGCAACAAACAGGGTGCCTGGAAATTAGAGGTCAATGTTTTAATTGCATATTTCATTTTACACTGAGGCCGAGGGAAATTTTATTCAAATATACTATGTTCAAAGTTATTTTATCCTGGAGTAGGTCATGACTGATACTTATTTATATTGTTGGGTACTGTTATCAACAATCCAGTCATAGCCTACTCAGAATAAAATAAACTTGGAACAAAGAATATTAATTTGTCATGTATACTTACGACCCTAAGCAATGACTTTTTTATAATTTGTTTTTTTTTTGAAGGGTACCTATTTATTTATGCAATATTGCATATTTTTTTTAACAGAAATCAAATTAGAATGGACAGCACAACGGATTCAAGTTCAGAAAGCGAAATTGAACCTCTTGCCTCTTTTATGTTCGAAATAGACCGAAGCGCATTATATGCAATGATAATAAAGGCAAGTTAATTAGGGCGACAGAAAGAACTTTTTGTACTTTTCTTGTGGCAAACAAGATTCGATGTAGTATTGATATTATTAATGAAACAATACAAAAATTCAAACTTAAACTCAATCTCAAAAAATGCTTTATTGTCAATATAAACATAAATGAGCGAGGGGAAAAAGTACCGCAAGACTTATATGATATTCTTTAAGTCTTGCGGTACTTTTTCTCTTCGCTTCAATATTTCTTTTACATGCATAACAACAAACTTCGTCGTATTTATTACTAATTTTAGCATCTGAAATGACTTTTTGTATTGTTTCATTAATAATATGAATGCTACATCGAATCTTGTTTGCCACAAGAAGAGTAGAAAAAGTTCTTTCTGTCGCACTAATTAACTTGCCTTTATTATCATTGCATATAATGCACTTCGGTCTATTTCGAACATAAAAAGAGGCAAAACGCTCAATTTCGCTTTCTGAACTTGAATCCGTTGTCCTGTCCATTCTAATTTCATTTCTGTTAAAAATATATGCAATATTGTATAAATAAATAGGTACCCTTCGAAAAAACAAATTATAAAAAAGTCATTGCTTAGGGTCGTAAGTATACATGACAAATTAATATTCTTTGTTCCAAGTTTATTTTATTCTGAGTAGGCTATGACTGGATTATTGATAACAATACCCAACAATATGTGTATCGTGCCAACAATATAAATAAGTATCAGTCATGGCCTACTCAGGATATTATTTTACGCACTAGTGCGTAAAGTATTTTAATATTATTTTTGCTTTTTCATATATTTTTCGGTAATAGAAAAATTTTTGTATGCTACTCATGCGTAAAGTACCCTTTTTTTATTCATGGGATTGTCGCATTCGCCTACGGCTCATGCGACAATATTCCCATTCATAAAAAAGGGTCACTTTACACACTAGTTGCATAAATAACTATTTTGTGCTTTGGACCAAAAAATAACTATGTTGTTCTCTATACGGTGGTATCAATATCTCGATTTTTGATGATAGTGCCCTTTTGCACAGTCTAATTTTGTATTACCTCCGGAATAAGGATTATCTTATCATGTACTTCCATCCCTGAAAAATTCAGCTTGTGACACCAAAGTGGGAGGCAAAGTCAAAATTAGTTTTAATCTACACCTTACTATAATTAGATATTCAACATAGAAGCCATGCAAATGCAATAATAACATATATTAAGAATCGAGATAGGCTAAAAAGAACTCTTAGGGAGGGTTAATCCATCTCCAGTAATGTTATCTAAATACAGAAAATATAGAAATCGCCTTAATAAAATAATTAAATCTACAAAAAATGACTATTACAAAGATAAATTTAATCAGAACTCGCATGATATTACAAAAAATTATAATTTGGTTAAAGAGGCAACAAACGAAAACCTAACAAAAAGCTCTATTACTTGCATAAAAGATGAAAAGCAAAACAAGATTTTTGAAAAAAATAAGATTGCTGACTTTGTAAGTAACTATTTTATTAATATAGGCAGAGAAATGTCCGATAAAATTAAAAGTCCCTCGTTTCCATTTGTAAATAGCCCTCTATATTCAATGTACTTAAAACCGACAAATTGTAATGAGATTATTGAACATATGGTTGCTCCCCGGGGTTAGATAAATTGACTACTTACTAAAATTATTAAACAACTGCATATCCATCTCTTAAATCCCTTAGTTCATATAATTAATCAGATTTTTAAAACAGGAAAAGTACCCACACAGTTTAAGACCATCGTAGTAACCCCAATTCATAAAGCTGAAGATAAAGAGGATATAGGTATCTATAGAGACTATAGACCATTAATCATCTCAAATTTAACAAAGATATTTGAAAAATGTCTTAAGGTTAGACTACTTGAATTTTTGGACTCTAACAAGCTATTATCTGAAAATCAGTTTGGTTTTAGGCTTGGATTAAGTACTTCGCATGCAGCTTATGAACTGGTGTCTGAAATTATGTGTGATTTAAATAATGGAGATAAATGCATTGCTTTGTTTTTGGACTTAGCGAAGGCATTTGACACGGTATCACATCCTATGCTCCTTCAAGCCTTGGAGGGACATGGGTTTAGGGGTGCTATATTAAATGTTTTTGCGGATTATCTGATGCATATAACTCAACATGTCAAGATTGCAGAGGCTTTAAGTGAACCAAAGACGGTTCAATATGGAGTCTCACAAGGTACGGTACTTGGCCCAATTCTTTTTAATATTTAGGTTAATTACCTCTGCAGCCTTGAAATTGATGGTAAGATTGTTGCCTATGCTGATGACACTGCGGTGGTATTTCATGCGAACACATGGGAATTGGTGGGTGAAAAATTAAAAACGGGTTTTGCCAAAATTAAGAACTATCTAGAGACAGTCAAATTAACTTTAAATATAAAAAAATCTCATTACATTGCCTTTTCTATAACAATGGCTAATAGAAAAGTGTTTGATCAAATTAGACTTGACAATGTAGAGCAGTCTTTGAAAGAAGTATCCCACATTAAATATTTGGCAGTTGTTCTGGAGAAACATCTGAAATGGGATCAACATGTGCTTTACTTAAACAGAAAAAAATAGATTTTTTATTATTAAATTTTATATTTTGTGCAAGTTTATGACGCGGGAGTTACTACTGATAATTTACAAGGCACTTGTTGAGCCCCTTTTAAGGTATGGCATAGTTGTATGGGGTGGGATGTACAGCTCAAATCTTACTCAACTGAAAGTAGTGCAGAACTACATGACATTGTACAGGGTGGCCAACTAAGAATGCGAGGTACTGTATCTGGGAAACTATCCATCGTAGAGGCTTGCGGCAAAAAATGTAATTACTAAAACGGTCAAGAGGAAAACCTGGAAAATATTTTCAAGTTTCTAAAATGACCACTAGGGGCGTAACTGCAATCTTGAATCTAAAAAAGTGATGTTTCTGTGAATTCCGCTATATTAACCTAATAAAAAAATTCCACACATTTGAAGTTGAGGATAATGTAAAACTTTTTTGTTTAATGCTTTTTGCTGTATCTCTAAAAATAAAGTGGTGGGGGGTATTCAAAGTTTGTTTTAAATAACACCCTGTATCTGCGAAACGGCTAAGCCGATTTTAACAAACTTGGGTTAGTTCAAAGGAGCTATTCTTGGGCTACAATGTTGTATTATTTAAAGTTTCGTTACTTTCACATGTCGCCGCTAGAGGGCTATTTTCGACATTCCGACAGAAATGGTTAATTTTCTCAAAAAAATTAAATGCATTGATATGATTTTTTCCCATGAAAAAGTAGCTAAATAATGGCTAAACAAGCTCGCGAAAACCGCATCTCGATATCTTGTTCCTAACCCAAAATATAGGCAAAAAAATTTATTACTTACGAAAAACCCTTAATTTTTTTTTTTACTATATTTAGCTCGAATTTTCTCTTTTATGAAAGTTGTGGCTCTGAAAAGGACCGATTTAAAAAAGGAAGGTTCTTAGTGCCCCCGCAAATGCTCGAAATGCTGACCATCACGCTCTATGCATTGCTGAAGCCTCTCATGGATAGACAAAACTGCAGTTTCAATTTCGGCTCTCGGTATGGTTCGTATTGCAGTACGAATCCGGTTTTTCAAATCTTCTCTGGTCGTCGGTTGAGTCTGGAACACAATGTCCATTAACCGCCCCCATAAATAAAAATCCAGACAAGTTAAGTCTGGTGATCGCGGAGGCCATGGAAACAGACTTCCTCTTCCAATCCACCGCTGTTGAAATACTGCATCGATATGCTCTCGCACATTAATAGCAAAATGTGCTGGGCAACCATCCAACTGCAAAAACAAGTTTTGCCTCGTTTCCAGAGGCACATCTTCCAACAACAACGGTAATTGATTGGCCAAAAATTCAAGAAAGACATTTGCCTTCCAGTACGCCACACCACACATTTAAACTCCAACGTACTTGGTGCTGAACTTCACGCATCCAATGCGGATTTTCTGCAGACCAATAGTGCATATTGTGCAGATTGACTCTCCCATCACTATTAAAAGTGGCTTCATCGGTCCAAAGAATTTGAAATAAAAATTATCTATTTTCGCGTATCATACCTAACATCCAATGGCAATAGTCCAACCTGCGATCAAAATCTTCCTCATTCAAAGCCTGATGTAGAACTTCATGATATGGATGCATTCTAAAAGTAATTAAAAAAAAGTTTCAACAAATACCTATATTGTGATAGCCATTAGAACTTACCTATGGTCCTGCAAGATATTTTGAACCGTTGTTCGTGCTATGTTCAACTCAAGCCATAACGCTCTTATGCTAACATGAGGATTTCCTTCAATATACCCCAGTACGTAGTTGATATTTTCTTGTGTTCTTCCAATTTTTTGCCGTTGAAACGCAGGCCGAAAACTACCATTGGCTCGTAAGCTCGCCACTAATCAGGGAAAAACTCTCACATCGCAAGGACGTCGATTTGGATAACGGGCCGCGTAAACTCTTTTAGCTACTGCGGCATTTTGAAGACATTCAAAATAAACCGCAAGCATATCAACAGCTTCATCATTCGTGAAACTCATTTTGTAAACACAAAAATTGCTCAAAATAAAGCGAAACTATTGGCAACTATTGGTTTCTTTCCATGGCCTGCTTCTATTAATTGTCGACCCATGAGAGGCTTCAGCAATGCATAGAGCGTGATGGTCAGCATTTCGAGCATTTGCGGGGGCACTAAGAACCTTCCTTTTATATATCGGTCCTTTTCAGGGCCACAACTTTTATAAATGAGAAAATTCGAGATAAATATAGTAAAAAAAAAATTAAGGGATTTTCGTAAGTAATAAATTTTTTTGCCTATATTTTGGGTTAGGAATAAGATATCGAGATGCGGTTTTCGCGAGCTTGTTTAGCCATTATTTAGCTACTTGTTCATGGGAAAAAATCATATCAATGCATTTAATTTTTTTGAGAAAATTAACCATTTCTGTCGGAATGTCGAAAATAGCCCTCTAGCGGCGACATGTGAAACTAACTAACCCAAGTTTGTTAAAATCGGCTTAGCCGTTTCGCAGATACAGGGTGTTATTTAAATAAAACTTTGAATGCCCCCCACCACTTTATTTTTAGAGATACAGCAAAAAGCATTAAACAAAAAAGTTTTACATTATCCTCAACTTCAAATATGTGGAATTTTTTTATTAGGCTAATATAGCGGAGAAACATCACTTTTTTAGATTCAAGATTGCAGTTACGTGGTCATTTTAGAAACTTGAAAATATTTTCCAGGTTTTTCTCTTGACCGTTTTAGTAATTACATTTTTTGCCGCAAGCCTCTATGATGGATAGTTTCCCAGATACAGTACCTCGCATTCTTAGTTGGCCACCCTGTACATGACATTTTCATTCTGAAAAACCCTAGATTATATCCTTCTAACCAACTTTATTCTTTAGAAATTAACAATTTAAAAATCTTATCCTTGCATTGTGTGGGTTTGTGCATACAAATGAAAAACTAAAATCAAATTGTGTGCCAGACTCGGGCAAACGCTACTCATGAACTTACTAACTAAGCATCCCGCAGTCAAGATGTGATTTAAACTTGCGTTTTATGACATATCTGGCTCCTAAATTTTATAACCTAATTCCACCAAGTATTAGAAATGTTAAAAAGTACAAAAATTTAAATATTTTATTTAAAAGGCATTGCTGGGAAAATCGTGAAAAATGTTTACGCTTGTTTTGATTTTTAATCTTTTTCTTTTTATCTCCTATTCTCCTATTGTGATACTGTAATATTTGTGAAAATTGTAATACTTGTGATACTTGATTGTATTAATTTTAATTTTGGTTCCTATTTTGTTGGTATAGCTAAAAGGTCATTATAGAATTATAGAGAACAAATAATATCATATATTAAGATTATATAACTAGGTAGGAATAAAATTATGTGCATACAAGTTTTTCTTAAACCTAGGCGCATTCACAGAGAACATTTTTAATTTTTTAAATTTATTGTAAATGTTTTTCTTTGTATATATGCCTTAAAAGTGAGGGGATCAGGGTGTATTGCTGTCCCTCAAAATGTAAGTTACGGTATAAATGATCTATACCTATCCTTTTTAGGGCATTCGCTGCATTTGCCAGGTATATATAAATATTTCTCTTACTTAGGTTTTATTGCATACCTTTAAATTGAACAGAAGCACTTCTAAGATCATCAACTGACTGAACAACTGATTTGTCCTCGTAGGCCTCTGTCATCCCGGAAATCTATAAATTGAATTGAAAATCAGGATTATATAATATGCTAGCTAAGTGTTTAATATTGTTAAAACCAAATAATAATTATACTTGACTTTATTATAACTATATTGCAAACAACTAAGCTTGAGTATTATTATATACTGTAGTCGCAAATAGAATCGGTTGCCGAGAATTCAGAAGTTTGATCGATTCAGTTTTATACATAGGTATGTATAGGGTTTTGATACATAATATGGTAGAGAAATATAGGGCTTATTTGAATAGATTTCGTTGTATTTGTCGGGTATATCTGCGTTCTTAGTAAAGATTTGCATTTTGTAGGTTACGGTGCAATTTTTTTGTGCAACGAAAGATGGTATAACAAGTATATCCACAGCGTAAATTAAAATGTTCATTTTTTTCGGGCACCCCTTATATCTCGATTATCTTAGAACCAATCGAAACGTCATATGTGGTTCTTATACCGAATTTTTCTTAGGATCCAACTGTGAAAATTATGAAAAATGCTGAAGAGGAGTTTGAACTGTATTTAGAGAGGTACCAATTAAATTGTATTATCAGGTCTGTTACTTTTATGCTGCTTGATATTATGATATTGATATTTTTTTTAGGTATCCAGAAAGAATAAGGCAACCCAAAAACGTCTTGTTTAACAGAATTAAAGTTAACCTAGTTTTGTGGATTATTTTCTCGGCCCAGGGCCTGATTTGAACATAGGCTACCTAAGCTGCACCACAAAGGGGACCCGCATTGCAAAAGGTCCCGAACCACTATAAAGGCGAAAATTGAAAAATCATTCTACATCAATTTTTAAAATCAAGTGTTTTGTTTGGGCAAATAAATAGTATAAAAATTTGGTGATCGTAATCAATATATTCAGCATTTGCATATGGTTTATCTTAATGTGGTGTTTGACCAGCCTGACGAGAATATCTCCCGCTATCTACCAGCTGGAAGTTCTGCGAAAGCGACAGAAAATACAGACCTCATACGGGCACGGGAGCAAGGAAGACAATTCTAGAAGGCGTTGCTGTTGCATATAAGGAAGGCGCACTCGACATTTTCAGCATAGTGCCCAAAGTGGTTCAAGCGTTCAAGATAGTTTCAACATAAATTAAAAATTATATGTAGATAAATAATAAACAAATAGTTAAATATGAGATTGTTGAAATAAATTGATGTATACAATTTTAATGTGAGTTAGTAGTTTGGTCAATCAGCAGTGAGTATATAAATATATAGCGATTAACTGCTCCTGAGTTCTGGTTCAGGAGTATTTTATTCGCACAAAACCCGTTAATGTATCCATTAATAATATATACCTAGGCCTACTGTTCCATATTAAGGCGTTTATAATTCAACAAAGTTAAGCTGTAATAAGTCTTTTTATATGCTTCGATTTCTAGAAATATGGACCGCCACAATATACAAACTAATCGACATAAAAAGAAGAAGGAATTGACAAATGAAAGATTGTAGAAGAGACACAAAGAAGAATGATGAAGTTATTACCAAGCCCAGTTGATATGCTGTTCCAAAAAATGATGACCCATTAAATCAGGCTGAGCCTCAGAAATTTGAAGCCAGCGGAGTGGTAAGGTCAATGAAAATAATTAAAGAAGTTGCCGAACACCTAGGCCAAACTCATTTTCCTCTTAAAAACAGTCCATTTAATGTTTCTTTTGGTTGAGGAGCAAAACTTATTATTCCTTTTACTTTAATCTAAATAAAAAAAAGTTAAATTTTTATGTTTTTTCAGGTTACAGACATTTTGGCAGAGGTTTCCGAGACAACCAGTTCCTCCCGCATACACCTGTAATAACTTTAAGTTAAAATGATTGGTTGGAAAATGGTACTGGATTATAACCTGAGTTTATGGCACAAAGTAATATAGATTTCTCCATAAAAGATACTCCATCGCACTTCAAAATTGTGACAAAGCTCTGTTCTTCTCTTTGAAATGTCCAACGAGGACCGAACAGGGGCTTATTTTTGCCCTTCTCTTGTAAACACTCAACCAAGGAGCGCTATTTTATATCCCCTTGAGTTACAAGTTGAGTCAGGTTCGTTCGTCCGGGGCCCAAATAATAGACTTTGAGTTTACTTAACTCTATGTATTGATTATATCATTGAACAGTGTTACAATAAAGATGTCTAAGGTAGTAATGATTTATCATGATACGCAGTTACATTACATTCCCAAATATGAGCCCTAATCAGGTCAGCGTGTATTGCTAAGGTGTGCAATAGTATGCAGTTTATAAACGGTGTTATAATAATATTTATTAGTTACAATATCCTGTCGATGATATACAGGGTATAATACTTATACCGTTACACTCTATGTTTTTAAAACAAACCAAAATAGCCATTCGATATATTTTTCTCTGCTAAATTCAAAAATTGAACCCAAAAAACATTTGAACCAAAAACAAAAGACGGTTGGATTTGTCCGCGGATTAAGTTCGAAGTTACTGTCATTCGATAGCCTATGAAAACCTAAGATAGGAATGTGCAAACCATTTTCTTTGATCTGGTGCAATTTAGATTTTAGAGCCTGTCAATGTGTCAAAATGCCCGACTTTCAGCTGTCAATATTTCGTAAACAGCTGAAGATAGGTATGGGATATTATACACGAAATGTGTTGATATTTCTCTAGAGAGTCGAAAAATGTAGTAATATACAGGGTGTTCCGAAAACAGTTCCATCATGGTGTAAGTGTTTTGTTTTGGTTCTAAAGGTTTTTGGTTCAATTTTTGAATTTAGCAGAAAAAAAATTACATTGAATGACTAATTTGATTGGTTTTAAAAATGCAGGGAAAGTCAAAAATAAGCCCTTGTTCAGTCTTCGTTGGAACACCTTGTACATGTCTACTGCTATCTAACTATGCAAACTTTTGCCCGAACGCGATCGCAGCTTACTCGCAGTCGTTATTGGAACAATGCTGCTGGACGTCTGCGTCTACTTGAACACGAAATTTCTAAAAACCACCTAAATGCTGCAATTACCTTTTCCTACAACCACTTATGAAAATCAGAAAAAAGCACAGTTAACGTGGCTAGAAAGCGCCTTACATCACACGTGTGTTGAAGCAATTTCAACAGAACCCTATTTGAATAAATAGCGGATGCTTTCAATTTGACAGCATATTCGATTTGACATTTTTAATTGACAGAATGTAGATGCTGCGACGAATACTCAATCACGTATTGAAAAGTGGATTTCAACACGCGTGTTATATTAATAATCGGAGGATTTCCGCACTCGGCTGAAATAAACCTCCTCGTTTCGAAACTAATACTGTCAAGACTTGTTACGTAATAAAATCTGTTCTAAAGAAGTGGGGGCGTATTGATCACGAACTAAGCAAACGATACAGCAAAATACCGGAAAGAGGAGATTGATAATATAATTAAAAAATGTAAACGTTTATTTGTAAGTTTTTAATGCTTCATAAGCGGTTTTTGGAAGTTAATTTAAAAAATATGTTTTCCCCGGTAGGGTCCACGCCACTGGTTTAGCCTAGGGGCCCACAGGCTACAGATCCTAAATACGGCGTTGCCTCGGCCTCAAGTTTACAATATACATACCTACCACAACGGGAAGAGATGTATTTAATGTTTTGGCAAGAGTTGAAATGAAATATCCTTATAAGCTTGTGCAGAAAAGTTGAAGAGATACTAAAAATACAAAAGTACAATGTTCAAGAAATACTGAACAAACATACGTATATTTAGGCATAGACAAAATAGCTGTTAAGAAATTAAATTTAAATATGCAATAAAATATTTACAAAATAATTCTTATACAGAGTGTCTATTTCAAACGGCACTGTTAGTTGTTATCATCGAATCAGTAAAAAATACCAGATTATTTAAATTAGAAAAATTCACACTGTGTGAGTGCGATTTCTAGATCACTCATCACTTTATGCTTTAAACTAGCAATAACCGACTCATAAATTGGCTATTCCGTTCACCTGATTTCACCCCGCTAATTTTATATAAAAAATCAGATGTATGGTGATCTAACCGGACAAAAAAAGAAGAAATTAGGAGATATAAAACGTGGGAACCAATTAGTGTGCAAGAAAATTACGCCTACGATGCCCAAAATATTCAAAAAATTAAGTATTTTGAGCATTTAGATAAGTAGATTATATTATATTTTGAAAATATTTTTAAGGTTCATTATTAGATACTATAGATTTTGAATAAATGCTATATTTAAAATTGGTATAAAGTCGGAATTATACCCATTTGTAATGACGTAATTTTTGTTTATTTTTGTTTAATATATTCCAAAAGGCGCGCGTCGGTGACAACAAACATTTGAAACAATGGGTGTCCGATAATTATTCATTTGTTATATACTTAGTTATGTGAAGTATCCGTCACTGTCAATCAAAAACATTGGTTTGTCAACTTGCTGTCGAAAGTTATTTGGAAAAATTTTAAATAATGCCGAGAAAAAGATATAATATGTATAATGAACAGTCACAGCTGGTAATTTTACATATATTGGCTTTTTTTAACTGGAAAAGGATTAAGTCCGAATCGGAATCACACTTCAAACTGAGAATGTGATACAGAGAGCCGCAGATGCAACAAGGGGACAAGAGAGAAGCCTCTACGTAGACCGCGGTGAATCTTACCACAACAATCGGGCGTCCCTGGAAACGTTGAGGGTGAAATCTCAACGGCTAATTCTCTCAACACCGGAGCAACCAACAACTAACACGATAACGATGACCACAAATAGGCTCTTGTCAGAGCCAGCTTTTGTGACAATCTCGATTAACGTCGAAGGATTTTCTAGCCAGAAAGAGGTCCTACTGTCAGACATGTGCCGAACAACGAAATGCGATATGCTTGTAATTCAGGAAACTCACAGGGGCAGGACTAGTCGTAGACGCAAGATACAAGGAATGCAGTTGATAGTGGAAAGACTAATACGGCAGCGCCATCTTCACCAGACCCGGAGTAGACATCAAATCTGTGGGGCTGTTAGAAAACAGCGACATCGAGATTCTGACTGTAACAACAACTCACCTAAGCATCACATCTATCTACAAGCCTCCTAATGTCAAGTATGAGTTCCAAGATCCTCCTAACTTCAACAACCATCACGTCAATATTGTTATGGGAGATTTCAACTGCCATAACACAATGTAGGGCTACAACTTCACCGACCAAAATGGAGAGGAACTGGAGCAGTGGGCCGAAAATAAAGACTTCGTCCTCATACATGATTCCAAGCTTTCGGCGTCCTTCAACACCGGACGATGGAGACGAGGTTACAACCCCGATAATATCTTTGTGTCAGTCAAAGTTGCTGGCCAGTGCAGAAAGGAGGTTAGCGGTCCCATTCCACGATCGCAACATCGACCAATCATATGTCGCGTTGAAGCTTTGGTGAAACCCGAGATTGCGCCATTCAAGCGCCGTTTTAATTTCAAAAAAGCTGATTGGCAAAAGTTCAAAAATTAACTTGATAGCAGCATAAAAAACCTTGCCTCACAACCAGACAATTACAAAACCTTCATGGACATGGTAAAGTAAATATACAACATATTCCGAGAGGCTGCAGGACGGAATATATCCCCGGCATCAGGCAACAAGACAAGTCACCACTGGAACGATATCAGCGACTGTTTTCTGATGAACCTTTCTCGGAAGATACCATCGCCGCCGGTAAAGAACTCATGGCTACTATCGCCGAGGCAAGACGTGAGATTTGGAGTAGGCCCGTCAAGGATATTGATATGAAGCGGAACAGCAGGCGAGCATGGCGAACTCTTAAAAATCTCAGCGGTGACCCTACCGCCCCTTCACAGAACTATGTCGAGGTAACGCCAAACCAAGTGGCTATCCAACTGTTACTCAACGGAAAAAGCACAACCCGAAACTAGAAAGAACGAATATGCCGTGTAGAAAACGAAGAAACCAATTTCTATCATAGCCCCTTGCCCCTTCTCAATTGAAGAACTGAATACGGTCATCAGCAATATGAAAGTCATGCGTACGACCTGAGAACGGAACAAATAAAAAAATTTGCCGCACTCCAATGGCTACTTGACCTTATGAACAACTGCATAACTATCACTACCATACCCAAATACTGGAGACAGGTACGTGTTGCCGCTCTACTCAAGCCTGGGAAAGAACCAAACAACCCCAAGAACTTTAGACCCGTCTCACTGATGTGCCATGCTCTCAAACTGTTCGAACGCATGCTGTTAAACAGGATCTCCAACCCCATAGGTGACAAAATGATCCGAGAACAAGCTGGTTTCAGGGCAGGAAAATCCTATTGTGGGCAAATATTAAACCTCCCACAACGCATAGAGGACGGTTACGAGCAGAAAATGATCACCAGAATAGCCTTTATCGACCTCACCGCTGCGTACGATACCGTTAATTATAGAAAACTGATATTGAAAACATACGCCCTGAGAGAGGATTACAACCTCGCCTCGATCATTGGGACAATACTACAGAATTGACGCTTTCACGTCACTCTCCAGAGCCAAAACAGCAGGTGGTGGAGACAGAAAAATGGGCTGCACCAGGGCAGCGTATTGGCGCCTTTGCTGTATAAATCTACACCAACGACCAACCGATCCCTGAAGGGACGAAGCAGTTCGTTTACGAAGACCATACGGCAGTCGCCGCCCAAGGAGGGAGCTATGAGAGAGTGAAGGAAAAGATCACGTGAGCCCTCGAACAACTTGCGGTTTATTACGACAACAACCATCTTAGACCCAACCTGGCTAAGACACAGCTCCACGTTAATAACAAGCAATCCAAACGAGAACTAAATGTCAAGTGAAGAGATCAACAGCTCCAACACTGTGCGAATCCAAAATACCTTGGAGTCACTCTGGATCGTACCCTTACCTTTAAACAGCAATGCCCCAATACCAATGGCAAGGAAGCTGCAAGAAACAATATCCTTAGGAAACTGACAGGGAGGTCGTGGGGGTTCCAAACTTCAACCCTACGAACATCAGCCCTAGGTATATGCTTCTCTGCGGATCAATATGCATCACCTGTATGGGCCGCAGCTGCCCATGCCAAACATGTGGACATATCGCTTAACCAGACAGTCCGTATTGTGACTAGATGTTTAAAACCAACGCCTATTAATCAGGTATATACTTTTGCTGGTATTGCCCCGCCTCACATTAGAGAGAGTAACGGTAGCGGCTGAAATAGTATATTTCATTACCAGTCCAGAAACTAGGCTTTTCCGGTGCGTGCACGACAGTTTCTGGTGTGAGACGTAGCCGAACACCGGAAGTCGTGCAAGCACAGGAAAAAGGGTTTCTGGACGTGTAATGAACGATATTTTGCATAATACCTCTCTGAAATCAAGACATAAACATAAAATTATTATAATTTTACGTATCCAAAATCATGTCATACTTCATTTTGTATTCAAATCAAAGCAAACGTCAAACTTCCAAGACAAGCAAGACAGGTATTTATCTAATATTCATCAAGCGTTGCTATAGAAATGTGTTTGTATGCTTTGTTGTAATTGAATAGGTAGCTAATTTTGAAGTATTTGTGACAAGTAATGCCAGAATAAATAAAATAATTTTACTTAAAATTAGACTATTGACGCTAAAATCTACTAGATTAATCTTGCTGTATAATGTTAACCCAATTTATTCTACTTTATGCTTATTCTTTGACTAAATAACTGCAAATTTAGCACTTAAAATCAGGGAGCGGGAAAACTTTTCCCGTTCCCTAATTAGGGACCGGGAAAATTTTTCCCGTGGCCGGACCGAAAAGACTTACTTTCTTTGCTTTACAGAGACGTCGAAAATGATAGTTTTCAGAGAGGTATTATGAAAAAAAAATTGTGTGTGCTTAAGACCACACGATAGAAATGAAAACTTCAACAAGCGGGGTCATCGTTGGTCAGAATTTCGATTCGATCCTTCGTTGCAGAGATACGGTTTTCCCCCAAAATCCCCCCTTAAATTAGAGCTCCGGTCCACCTGTATGGTCTTAGCTGGCCCCGCGTGGGGCGCACCTGCAATAAAAATTTCGACCCCGTACCTCTTCCCGTTCTCGCGAAATTAATTATTTAAGTTTTTCCTTCTTCTTCCTCCCCTGGCCAAACAGGGGGGTACGGGGTCCCGTTTTCGTCCAGGATCTTCTTTTTACCCCGGCTACATCCCCTGAAAATTTTAGCCTTCTACCTATACGGGAACGGTTTTCACCCCAAATCCCCCCTTAATTTAGAGCTCCGGTCCCCTTCGTATGGTCTAAAGTGGCCACCCATGGGGCGCACATACCATAAAAATTTCGAGCCCGTACCTCTTCCCGTTCTCATGAAATTAATTATTTAAGATATTCTTTTTCCCCTCCCCTGACCAGACCACTGGGGGGAGTATGGGATCCCGTTTTCGTCCAAGATCTTCTTTTTACCCCGGCTACATTCCCTGAAAATTTCGGCTCTCTACCTATACGGGAACATGCCAGTAGAAGGAGCATATATCCGAGCATTGAAGTTTTCACTTCAAAAACAAAACAAGAATCGGAGCTCCGACACCCACTATATGACTGCCAGCCAGCTGGACAGCGACTCAGATCCCGCCATAGTTTCCTAAGACGCGCGGCGGCCCTTGGGAGATCACAGGAAAGAGAGAGGATCAGTAAGTATAGAGCGGAAGTCCATAATGCTCTTGTAGAGCCAAAGGAGAGACTGGCGACTGGACATCACCTCCCATATGGCGAATGGAGGACCCTCAAACGTCTGCGATCTGGCGTCTCGAGATGCCGAGCTACTATGGAGAAATGGGGCATGCCGAGGGATGGAGAGACCGTTGTATGTAGCTGTGGCACAGTGTAGGACACACTGCACCTTCTGACCTGCCCAGAGGTGTAGGAAACATGCATACAGCAGGACCTAATTCTGGCAAACGACAAGGTGATAAACATTGGATCATCAAGGTCTGATCCGGACACGTAAAGTAAGTAAGATGCAACAAAATTGAGCCCAACGATGATCGCAAATATAAAGAAGAATGGGATAAAATCAAACCAGGATTACGCTTCCATTATGTCTTCCAAGCAAAAGATCGCAAAAACCAAAATTACAATATATTTGAAAAATATAATTCGGGCCACAATTTATTCTATGTACGTCAGAAAAAAATATGTAGCATTGGCAAAAATAAGACAAAAGTTCACGGAAAGAATTTAATATTTTGAGTTTTCCTTAAGAAGATGGACCAAAGGTAATAGGCTTCAAGTGGAAACAATCAAAAATAGAAATTTAGATCCTCCAGTGTTGGATCCAATCGGAGAGGGGAAGAATTGTTGGAATTCTGTGGGGCGGCAGATAACAACAGAGGGAGTGAGCCCACTTTCTTTACTACGGGACGACGCTCGGTTATAGACTTAACTCTGTGCACCAGGGCTTGTTCCCGGATATTACGAAATGGGGTGTGTCTGTAGAGGACTCGATGTCGGACCAAAGACACATCACTACAGAACTGGGCCCTTCCTCAGCGAGAGCTGAGGAGGTTAGGAACCACAGAGCAACCAACTGGGACCTCTATGGGGAAGAGCTAGTCTGGCTTATAAGGGACATGCCTAGGAAGTACCGGGCCGCCGATGAGCTGGATGACGCCGCAAGGTTGATAGTATCATCGATGGCCGGGGCTTTCGCAAGCAGCTGTCCCGTGACTAAGCGTCGCTGTAAAGGGAAAACTCCTTGATGGAATTCCACCCTGGAGAACCTTAGGAAATAGCTGAGAAGCCACAAGCCCCTCTCTTGTGCCTAAGAAATGCGTCAAGTATCTAGGTATCTGGTTGGACTCCAAACTGACCTTTCAGGAACACATTCGGCTCAAGACTGCGGCGGCGCTCAGTGCTATGTGGGCTTGCCGTAGGGCGCTGGGAGGTATGGGGACTTGGGCCGAAAACTATGCTATGGATATATAGGACGATGATCGCTCCGATGATCATACACGGATCGGTTGTTTTGTGGCCAGGATCCATGAAAATGGCGTCCAGACTAGTGCTGGACAAATTACAGCGACTTGCATGCCTCTGCATCACCGGGGCTATGAGGAGGGCGCCCACGAGGGCCCTGGAGGTGTTGGTGGGGTTGCCCCCATTGGCGGACTGGGTAAGGCACGAGGAAGCCAGAGCGGCCATGAGATTGGCTGATGCGGGGATGTGGAGTGACAACGGCTCCTGCCAGGGCCATTGTGATCTATGGCGGGGCTTCTCTGGGGACCTAGCCATGCTGGGTATGCCAGGTGATGCGATGGTTCCTGAGATAGGCTTTCCCGAGGGGCTGAACTTCCTCTTTCGTACAAAGGAGGATTGGACGGAGGGAAGGGCGGGGACCTGGGATGGGCTTGTCTGGTTCACAGACGGGTCCAGAGTGGGGACACTGTCCGGAGCTGGTGCGTACTGTGAGGCCCTGGGGCGGGAACTATCCGCCCCACTGGGCGATCAGACTACGGTGTTCCAAGCGGAAATTTTTGTGATCACCTAGGAACGAGTGCAGGGCCCTGGTAGGATTCTACACAGGGCACTATAGGCTTAGACGGCACCTGACCCGGATGAGAACTGCAGAGAAGGGGGAGTGTAGATGTTACATGGAGGACGACGAGACCCCATACCATCTACTTACGGAATGCCCCGCCCTTGCGTCGGCAAGATTCAGAATCTTTAACGTGACGTCGATCGAACCAGATTCAGTGCGACGTGTTAGTCTGAAAGAGATACGGGTTTTCTTAAGAAGGACCGGCATCCTGGAGGTTCTCTAATGCGGGCTGGGAGCACAACGGGCTCAATTGGTGACCCGAGTGCAAGGCTCGCTAGGGGCCACCCCTTCTGATACTGATACTGATTCTGAGATGCTCCAGTTTTCATTGCGAGGCGTGGTTCTTTAACAAGGTATTATTACATAGTAGCTGGCAAGATGATACCAAGCACACGGATTCAAGAAAAAAAGTGAAGGCAAAAATATGTTGCTATCTTTTTAGATTTTTTTTCTTTTAATAAAAACTGGCGCCTTGTAAATCTTTATTATTTCGTCTGTTTTATATTTTTATCGGTTTATAAAAGTACAAAAAAAAATAAAAAGTAACTCTAATCGGACCGTTTGGAAGCTGTGGCCCTTTAAACTCCCCTCGCGGATCTCCCAAGAAATCGTAGCGAAGCAATATATAGCCTAAAGGATTATTACAGATTATAAAGCTCATAATATTGTTGCGCCGTGAATTTCTGGGAGACCAAACAATCCAAATAATTTTTGATTTTTTTTTTTTCGTTAATAAAATTCATAATGAGGGAAACATTACTTATTAATTATATTAAATTTATGTTCGGAATTGAGTTATCTTTTATTTTTTACGGTCATCCTTATATTGTGGTTCACACCGGAACCAAAGATGGTTGCATCAACGGTGCGAATTTAATATTCAAAAGTTGGTTAAAGACGGGGGATTATCATGACAATATGAACATGAAAATCTCCGAAAACTGGCTTAAAAGTCAGCTGGTTCCGAATCTTCACCCATAGTCATTCATAGTCATGGACAATGGAACTTACCATTCAGGTTTATTAGAAGAAATCCCCCGAAAATCTTAGACAAGACAAAGCAGAGACTGGTCGAATGGTTGAATTTAAAAAAATACTGACTTTCCAGAAAAGGCCATGAAAGATCAAATATGGAGTATTGCACACAGAAACTGCCCTAATGAAAAAAAAATACTTTCTTGATGAATATGTTAATCCGTTAGGATACAAAATTTTGCGACTGCCACCATACCAGATTAATGCAACTGAATTGCAATTCCGTTTCGAACTTGTTCCTTTTCCAGTTGAAAAAAGCCAATATATATATTTAAAATTATCATCTGCGTTTATTAATTATTCATGATTAATCATAATAATTGTTGATTGTTATTACGTTTGTTAATTTGTTATTTTTTGAGACGAATGTAAAAAATATAATATGCTGCTAAATCAGAGAGAAAATTACTAAAAGGAGAGGCAACAATAAGCGTCGGCACCTTTCGTGTTGGCGTACCCGTTTTTGGTGACCTTGACTCTGCTCCGTTGACAACTTTATCACTAAGTATCGGCAGAAAAATAATTTAAGCTAATGACAATGACATCTGATCACCTGAAATCGGCATTTTGATTTTGACAAATACACTTTGTGCTTGGACAGGCGCATACAAAATCGATTGACAGGCCTCTCCTTTTAGTTATTTTCTCTATGGCTAGATTATCTGTCAATTTCTGAACGTATATAAAGCATAATATTACATATTAATTTCTGAGCGCGATAGCAAATTTTCTAACCTAATTGATTGGCAAAAATATCTATGCCATACGTTTTTCTCACCTGGATGACGTAACTACAAATGCGTATAATTCCGACTTTATTATCATAGCATCTAAAAAACGTCATAAACTAAATTTTACCATCACAGTCGTATGACCGCAGTAGGCAAGGACTTTATTTAATAATGATTGGTAGACACCTTACTCGACTATTATATTGTACCGACCTCTTCTACAACCTTTCGCGTTTGTTCCTCCTCAGGAACAGGCTGATCAAAAAAATCCGCTTCTAGATGATCACGTTCTTTTTCCGATTCAATTGGTTTTTCATCTATTTTTTCTTCTACTTCTTCTCGCTCATTGCTTACTTCCACAGTACCTCCTTCCGGCTTTTCCTGTTATTAAAGAAATAAATGAAGCCATTTACTCTTAAATTCCTCTAATCAAACAAAACGATGTTTAGTACCATTGTAGTACGATAGGTAAGGGTGGCTCATTGGTGCGAGGAAATTCATTATCTTCGTTGTTGTTAAAAAAAAGAAAATATGTTTAATATGAAAGTTTTAGAATATGCAGAGATGCATATTCTAAAAAATCTTTCCAATGTATAGGGTGTACGAAAAAAGCGAGGCGGTATAGAAATAATTTTTTAAATGGTACTACTTATTTTTTTATTATCATCGACTTTATCATGAAATTCGGCATAAGGCGTGGTATCTTATTTCGATGATCGCAGGGACGCTGCCAAATTATTTAATTTTTCTCGAAAAACGACATGTCGGAAAACTCATCACAAAATAAAACTAATGTTAATCAAATAAGTAGTTAACTACTTTTTCAATATAAATAGTTTCTAATCAATTATTCAAATGCATTTTCCTTTCTAGAAATAATCAAAAAGTAGGTCAAAACGTAGTTAACTACTTGTGTTTAACTATCTGTTGCAATATAACTATCGCCAATCATAATAATTGGCAACGCTATTTTTCATATTTTAGTTAGTAATAGAAATATAACTGTTTCATGTTTAATGTTTTGGAACAAACTCAACAAAAATTAAACTTTAATCAGTTTCCGTATGAAGAAAAAACTTCTTTTATCGGGCCATTCCTTATACTTATTAGTAAATTTATATATATTAAAAACACACATATGGTAAAACTTTAATGTATATTAATACAAAAATTAATAAAACTAATTTTTCTGAATTCAAACACATATAAAGTATTTTGACATTATTTGGTTTAGCCGTTTTATATTTGCATTCTTTAATTAAATCGCAATTATTTATTTTCAATAATCAAAATAGAACCAAAAAATTAACAATATTTTTTTATATATATAAAATAATTCATGAAAATTCGCTACTGTTCAATGTGACCGCCGTTATTTTGAATAGTTTTTAAAATGCAAATATTTCGAAAATGGCTAAACCAAATGTACAGTCTGGTTAATATTTTAAAAGTTTAAGTAAATCCATACAGCAGTCTTTCTGCATCGTGTATGGTAACCTATAGTGTTAAAATCCCCACCGCAAAGGTACCCTCCTATTTCTAGACCAGCTAACGATATGTGCTTGGCAGTTTGTGTTAGAGGGTTTGATGTGCACGTGGCAAACATTTTTATCTATTGGATACACTGCATCTGATTCCTGATTACTTTATAATTTACAAGTTATAAATATCGCATTTTCCATAGAGAAGAACACATTGGCCAGCGTTTTACATTTCTAGACACATTATAGGAGGCTACCTATGCAGTGGGGATTTTAACACTATAGGTTACCATACACGATGCATAAGAAAGACTGTTGTATCTGCTAGAACAGCTGCGCCGGACGAAAGGTTAATAACTGAATCGTCCCGCCTGGGGTCATAAGTAGGTGTATTGTCAGACCACAATACTCCTACTTATTACCCCAGGCTGGACGATTAAGTTATTAACCTTTCGTGTAGCATCTTCACAATAATTTTAAATTGCCAATAATTCAAAAACTACAAGTTTTTCGAATAGTCAACCTTATACAAAGTCGCCCTTATTTTTAATGCAATATAGAAGTAAATTTTAAAAAATAGGCTTTCCATTTAAAAAAAAAGACACCGATTTTTTTCATTTCAATTTTTAAACTTAGTTTTTGATCACCCTGCATTTATTTATTATATAAATACCAACACATACTACTAAAGTAGATCCCCTTCTACAAGGAAACCAACTACAACTAAGTAATAAAGGCTTTCAATAGGAGAAATTGATAGTTATATTTAGACCTGCAAACGGCATTTTTGACATAAAATTCAAAATATGTCAAAAACGGTTAGACCTATGTATAGGATATTATTTATAACATATATCTAGAATTTTCTGAGCAATTCAAAAATGCCTTAATACACAGGGTATCCTATTTCAAATATTTGATAAATTTCAAAATTTTGATAAAAATCATAGATGAGGCTGTATAGCAATACATTTGAAAGCGAAAACTTTCCCAATATGACGTCTTGATATACAAGTAGGTAAATATACCAGGACAGGTGTATGTTCTAAATTAAAAAAGAAACAAGCACGCATTTGTCACTTAACTAAACAGAACTAACCCTGATGAACTAAGAGACGCGCGCTTAGCTCTTCACAAACTAATCAAACAACTGAGCTAACTAACCCAAATTAACCTTTATTGACTAAATGAGCCAAACAAGCGCGTTGAGACAAGCGTGCCACAACTAAACCAAACTAACCAGACAAGCGCGCTAACTAGCCTAAACTCACTAACTAACCAAAAGTAACCCAAACTAAAAACCCATGTGGGCTACGCGCATTTGCTTCTTATCGAACCCAAACTATTATAATTTGCAAAAATTAAGATTTCTTATGCATTTTTGTGCAATAGAATGAGCGATTTAAGTCTAAATATAGAAATAGACTACAAAAAAAGTATATGATTTTTTTTTAATTTGCATCTAATTAAATTATTTTATACTAATTATTGTTAAAAGTGAAACATAGTATTATTTACTTAATGTAAAAGTTATTCAAGAATATTGTTCCTAATTATTTATTTGAAAATATTCATATTATTCACCTTCTTTTAGAAATGATAACATTGCCACTTTGGGTCTATTTTTATAATTCCCTCTACATTTGGGAACACAACAGATTAACACCATGTTTTCAATTCACTCAACGCTATTATACACAATTATTTAAGACTCAATATTCTCAACTAAGCGACTAAACTTAGACCAAAGCTTATACCTTATTTATTACAACAAGTACCAAAAACCCCCCTACAACCCTTAATCAATATTCAATAATGCTACAAGTAAGAAGTGTTTAGGTATCCTAAATAAAACTGAGTTGTTAAAATCAAACCTCTGATGCTGTAGCCTAAAATTATCTGTGGTTGCTTAAAAATTCTTATATTTAGAGTCAAAAGACAGGCAAATAGGTAATAGGCATTACTATTATAAAGCCACAAAATTAAAACCTTAAGGGCTTGTTTGTTTACTTCAGGCAGACAGTATGTGAATATTTAAATTTCAGTTATTTTAGACATTACTAGATATGATCAGCTCTAAAATTATAATAGGTATTTGTGGAAGCACCCTTGTACCGGAGCAATCAGTCCCTTACTATAACCTATAATAGTAGGAGAGCTGGCACGAAATTTTGGGTAGGTATTTGAGGCAAGCTGAAAACTTGTTACATACCTCTCTGATTATGCCCCAACACGAAACTGCAGACCTGGCTGGGGATTAGCGGGGCTAAATCAACCCCTAATCCTCAATCTGCAATTTTGATATGTTGTAGTTTAATGTTTAAGGAATAAGAAAAAAAATAGATATAGTCCGGGTTTTAACATTGCCAGACGCGCGCAAAAATATTTTGCAAAAAATATATAAAAAATGTATTTGAGGCAACTTAACAGGGTATTATTCATAGCTAAAAAATAAGATTGTCAAAAAGACAGATCATTTTGCTGGGAATTTCTACCTGCCAGGTGATCAAACAAATTATGCATAGGTGCAAGTGAGCAGAGCTATAGACAAGCTGTAGTATGAGAGAGAGCGTTTATCGGCAGCTGTCTGCGTTCTGGCTTGCCGCGTTACTATTGGCTCTGGCGAGGTCACGTGACTTACAATAGCCACGAGGTTTCTAATCGGAATTTCGGAGTAAAAAATAGAAAATTTTGTGAATTTCTACTAAAAACGGTTCATATAAAAATGATTGTGTTGATTTGTGTGTGTTAAATGGACATATTTTTTGTGGTATTTTTTTATGATAAAAAATTTGTTATTTAGTCAATTGTAATAGAAATCTAAATGCAATAAATGCTTAAATATTTGAAATTAGTGCAAAAATATTGACTTTTTTCAACAAATCATAAAAGACATTTTTTTTACAAAATTAATTTTTCAACATCTTTTGATTACAAATTTTTTTATAGGATTCATATTTTTGCTGCTACATCTAAAATATAAAAAAATACTTTCTTTTCGTGACAGTATTCAAACTGGAAATTTATACGGAAATTGAAAATCATATTATAACGAGTATTTGGAGGAATGCATATTTGCGATTCCCCAGCTCTTTAGCACCAAATAGGAATGGATGGACCCTTAATGAGGATACGCTAGATTTTCACTGGTTCGACGGAGACTGTTTCCCACAATCAGTATTCGACGCTGTAGTTCATGAAAACAATGATTATAATAATGTTGGAAATGTTACTGCAGGTGCGTACAAATAGTTTTACTTAAATAACTGCTGCATTCGAATTTCTTTGAATAATTTAATAAACCAATATATATTACTTTATTAGATGATGCAGAGGTAACCGAATCTGACGCAGATGAATTGGAAGGAGTTTCTGTTAGCTCTGATGAAGAAGAACTCACAGAAGATGCAGAACAATTTATTTCTGACTTGAAATGAATAAAATTTATATCAATAATTCTTCAGTTGTATTATTATTTTATCTTAATAAATCTGATTTTGTAATTTTGCAATCATTACTTTCTTTAATACGTTAGCCTTTATTAATTTTAAGATGAAAAAAATTTTCAATTTCCGTATAAATTTCCAGTTTGAATACTGTCACGAAAGTAATTTTTTTAATTTTAGATGTAGCGACAAAAATATTAATCCTATAAAAAAAATTGTAAACAAAAGTTGTTGAAAAATTAATTTTGTAAATGTCTCTTATGATTTGTTGAAAAAAGTCAATATTTTTGCACTAATTTCAAATATTTAAGTCATTCATTACATTTAGATTTCTATTACAATTGACTAAATAACAAATTTTTTATGATAAAAAAATAACACAAAAAATATGTCCATTTAACACACACACAAATCAACACAATCATTTTTATATAAACCGTTTTTAGTAGAAATTCACAAAATTTTCTATTTTTTACTCCGAAATTCCGATTAGAAGCCTCGTGGCTATTGTAAGTCACGTGACCTCGCCAGAGCCAATAGTAACGCGGCAAGCCAGAACGCAGACTGCCGATAAACGCTCTCTCTTAAGCAGGACGCCCACTGAATCGGCACAGACCGGCCAGCACGGCCGGCATAAGTTGCTATGTACGTTATTAAACGAGGCAGCGCCCATTTAATCGGAACAGCGCGGAACGGCATCTCGTTTAATAACGAATGCCGGCAGTGCTGGCCGTGCCGAGCCGGTCTGTGCCGATTCTGTGGGCGTCCTGCTTTATACTACAGCTTGTCTATAGCGCTGCTCACTTGCACCTAGGCATAATTCGTTTGATCACCTGTCAGGTAGAAAGTCCCAGCAAAATGATCTGCCTTTTTGACAATCTTATTTTTTAGCTATGAATAATACCCTGTTAAAGTTTCAAGTTGCCTCAAATATATTTTTTATATTTTTTTGCAAAATATTTTTGCGCGCGTCTGGCAATGTTAAAACCCCGACTAAATCGTCTGGCTTATTTTTTTTCTTATTCCTTAGACATTAAACTACAACATATCAAAATTGCAGATTCCTCAAATACATTTTTTTTTTGCAAAATATTTTTGCGCGCGTCTGGCAATGTTAAAAGAGCGCCTAAATCGTCTGGCTTATTTTTTTTCTTATTCCTTAAACATTAAACTACAACATATCAAAATTGCAGATTGCCTCAAATACATTTTTGGAACGAAAAAAATAATATTTTAAAAAATTTAGGGGTTGATTTAGCCCCGCTAATCCCCAGCCGGGTCTGCAGTTTCGTGTTAGGGCATAATCCGAGAGGTATGTGACAAGTTTTCAGCTTGCCCCAAATACCTACCCAAAATTTCTTGCCAGCTCTCGGACTATAAGTGTTTATACTAAATGAAACACCCTTTGCATTCCAGGCATAAAATAAAATAAAATACTTTTTCTTCAAACGTCAGTAAATCCGTCATTACTCGACTGTGTAGGCGGCCGTGAAGTTTCGTTTTTCCTCCGCCGGAGCTTTACTTTTCACTTTTCCGCCGGCGGATGTAAAAGTGTTGTCATAGCAACATAGATACAATACAAACAGACAACAAAATAAGCGTCAACAACTCAAGATTTATTAAACTACAATTTGTTTTTATCACTCAATTTGTGACTGCATTTCTAAAAATGACTAATTTAGGAACAAATTGGTTATTATTTAATCGAACTTACTCAATAACTGCTTATCAATACGGAATTAAAACGCAATCGGAGACGCAATCTTAAAAAAATAATTTGTTGACAGTGTTCACTGACAGCTTTATGTTACATTACTATAGCAACAACCTGTGCCTATTCACCGACACCGGTCTAAGCCGACTTGCGAATCCACTTATCTTTAATAATAATTAGATATTATTACTATTAAAAAGAGATGTTTTTGCATTACAACAGCATATTTTATTTGGAGGAAAAGTTACTTTTCATGGCTTGCTCTCTATTACCAGCCTCACTCCGTTCGGCTGTTAAACACGAGCGCGCCATGAAAAGTATCACTTTTCCTCTATATAAAATAATATACTATTATGCATGGAATACAAAGGGTGTTTCATTTAGTATATTTCGGGAATGCACACAGCCTTCACTCTTCATCTATTATAAGTATTTAATTGTATAATGTAGAATAATTAGAAAGTGTAGTGTAGTATAGTAGGGCTAGAGTCTATTTTTACGAACACAGGGCAATGTCCTTGTCATTAATACAATAAATTACCTGCTTCGTATAAATTGTCTGCTGCAAATCCACAAATTTCACAATTTTAAACATATTTAATATTAAAAACCCGAAATATATCCTTTACAGCATTTAGTTTCGGTCCCAACGGGGGTGGCCATATTGGCTTCTGCTTTTCTTAGTTTCACGGCCTTATAATCCAGAGATGGTTGACTGGAATTGTGTTTATTAGCATGAAGTGTACTTTAAGATTTTAACTTTATTTTGCAAAAAAGTACTACGTCTACATTTTTTTTTGCATTAATATGGGACGCATTAATGTAATATTTCCATTGAAATTAAAAATCTTCAAAATCTAAAGAATATAATATATGACACCAAAACCATTAGTAGTTACACTCAACTACCTACTTTTTTTAAAGTAGTGTCCTCAGTTTTAGTTGGCATACGTACTACGCGTAAGCAATGGCGGTTAAATTAAGACTCGTAGTGGACTTGCATATAATAATAAAGAACGTACACAAATACATTTCGAAAATACTACTCCAGACACGTCGAAACGATTATTTTTGATGTTAATTTGTCGCTTTTTGGTGACCTCGCTGGAATAAAAATTATTGAATGGCGCTCTCAATTGCATATTATATACCAATTGACCTACCATTTTGGATGCAGCTCGCAAGTCATCTGCAAAAGAAGGTCTAGTTGAAACATCGAAATCGATTGCTACTACGTCAGTTCCTTCTACATAAAAATCTTCTGTAACTATTTCTCTAGAAAATTCTTCATGTGTTACTTCAGTCGCATGTATAGAGACGTTCTCTTCACTCATTCTGGTAAAACAGAATTATATTAACCGGAAATTATCTTATAATGTATAATAGTTGCAATTGAGCGTTGTCAGTATGACTTTATCGTGAACTGGTAAAATATTAAAAGTTGATTCACACGAGATTCCTTAACCCTTCAAATTCGGAATTTATTAAAATAGGAATTTTAATTAGTTTGGAATCTCGATAAGGAAAATAGATTCATCTAATATGAAACGATAAAAACTTCAAAATTTTCAAAATGCTGTAGCCATGGGTATATGGCAGCGTCAGCTCTTCATTGTACGCTATTTTTAGGAAAAAATAAAAATCACACTAGGCCTAATTTATTCAAGAAAATATTTACCGTGACAACGAGTGTTAATATAATTGAAGCCATAGTAATTATTCTAGGAATAAAGATATTCGGACTTAAAGAAACTGGCATAAGAGGAAAAAACTTATTTAGAAGACACGAAGGGAAAAATGTCAACATTTGGTATGAAAATTAATATTGCGATTTGAACTTCATTTTCTTAGAGGAGAAATAACCAGGTCAAAAATGTTGTCACTATGTTGGCACGACCTAGACGTATAAAAACACTATTAGAGAAACTATCTCGAATACGAGGAGAACGTTTTTAAAAAATTTA
This sequence comes from Pissodes strobi, assembly GCA_016904865.1. Classification (NCBI taxonomy): domain Eukaryota; kingdom Metazoa; phylum Arthropoda; class Insecta; order Coleoptera; family Curculionidae; genus Pissodes; species Pissodes strobi. The sequence continues at coordinate 30,519 of JAEQML010055256.1, forward strand.
TTTCTTACAAGCAGGTTACAAGTACAACTGACATAGGCGTTTCACTTATATTTATAAACTAATAAATGCTTATGTTGCATGAGAATAAAGATATGGACATCTAGGAAGGCTGACGCAATCTGCAGAACTGTAGTTTCCATGGGAATGTAACTCCTCCCGACGGAGATGAAAGCACATCCTGTGGTTGTGATTTCAAAATTAAAAAATGTTATCGTTTGATTCATTTTTGGCAATTATTTGGACCTTCCTAAATCTTTTCTGAAAATATTTAAATATAAAATATAATATTAATAATACAATAATAATATAAATTAATATGGTCCAAAAGCTGGTTCTTCTGACATAGATTGGGTTGGATATCTCTAGAAGGCTTCTTCTCTGCTCTTTGAGTTTGGCCTGTATTTCTTTCGTTTCCATTAAATTGACAGAATTTAAATCAATTGCAGGTGGATTGAAACATACGGGTCCATGCTGGATTGTTCTGGTCAAATTTAGTGAAGGTAGACTAATTTCACTAAAAGGCAAATTGCTAGGTTTATAAGATTCAAGAATAATTGATTTTATTTGAATCTTGCATTCATTGGGTACTTCTAGTAGATAGGATCCTAAGAGTGGAACATTATCTCTTAGATTTCGGCAAGTCGATGTACTGACTATTGGGTTTGGTACAGTGACGAGCCATTTTCCATCAATAATATTTGTGGATTGTATCTCGTGCAATTGGATTTTAAACGGGTGGCAAGTGATTCTTGTTTAATCAGCTGAACGGCACATGGGGGATTGGCTTCCAGGTAAATGCTGTGGGCGTTTCTGCACAGGTACTCATTGGTCGAAATTTGGAGACATCTTTGGTCCATATAGGCATACTTAGAGTTGCTTAGTGCGAGGTAAGGTTTATAAGGAATGTTAATTAGAAACGACTTGTTATTTGGGACTGGTATTGGGTATAGATTAAAATATTGATATATTTCAGTCTCGACAAGTGGAAGTTCTAATATAAATACAATATTGAAACCTTTTAAGAAACTCTTAATTTCAATTAGTTTTTCGAAGCCCAGTATATTTTGAGAATTAATTGGTAGTGGTAATTTATTTGAGCTTAAATGAGAGCTTAATGCCTTAATTTCTGACAAGAGTTCATATGGATCTACTATCTAATTATGGAGAATATTGATCTTTGCAAAGGTTATTGCAACCTCTATTTTATCTAGCGTACTGTAGATAGTTTGATATATTAATGTAATCTGATTTATGATTACATATATTCGAAAATAAGCGTGTAATTGAGTGTTGTGTATATCTACTTATCTAATAGTGTCTTCAATTTGAGAAATACGCGTTTTTAAGATTATCTCGTTAGTGGTAATATTGGATATTATTTTTTGAAATGCGTTAATTGTAGAATCCAATAACGTTATTTGATTTAATGTATCGACTCTTAACTTATTTTGATTTGCTTGCAGAGTTGTTATTTTTTCATCAATTTTTTCTGCATCACTTTGGTCTAGATTACCTGTTATGCATTTAATAAGTGATCCTAGTGGATTAAATAAACCTCTTTTGTGCCTAATGTCTAAGTTGGCAGGAATAATTTGTTTAATTAGATTTTCTATACGTTTTTCAAGAGTATAGAGTGATGTGATTGATTTATAATATTCATTATAATATGTAGTATCATTTTTTAAGCTAAGGGAAAGCGTTTCTGCTTGAGCTTTTACAGAATAAAACTGATGAATCAGCGAATTCAAGTTGACGTGTTATACAAAGGACCAGTGGTTCGATGTTATTTTGGCTGTTCCTAATTTGAAGGGTAATAACCCTGGGTAGCTGTTTAAGTCGTGGTATTTTATACCGCTTGACTCGACGGTCCAGGTCCATCTGGAACAATGGGTATTATTTTAGATTCATTTATATGAATTATTTCTGTATGTTTAGTTTTTTGGTTTTGTATCTCGATTTTATTCTTTTCTAAAATTTTTGTTAAGGTGAATGGACCAGAGAATTTCTTTTTTGATTTCCCGGATCTTTGTTCGGCTTTCTTGTATACTTGAGAACCGATTATTATATTTTTCGTTGTTTTATTTTGATTGACTTTGTCAATAATTTTTTGTTTTAATTGTTTTGATTCTTCTGCGATTTGATCGTAGAGAATTTGGGTATTGTGTTTGTGGTTATTAATATATTCAGTGTAAACAGGAGATGGTACAAGATTCATGGGATCTCGCGAATTTGTGTGTTCTAACACGAGTTGTTGTGGACTAAAATGTGTACTAGAATGGATAGTGTTATTGTATGCTATAATGGCATATGGCATTAGGTTGGTTATATCAGAATTCGGGTCTGATTCTCGTAATATTCTTATATGTTCAATTAAGGTAGAATGTAGGCGTTCTACAGGTGAATTTGATTCATGGTGGTAGGGCGTTGTAAAGTGAACTTTAATATTATGTGCTTTTAAAAGTTCGTCTACTACTACATTTTGGAATTCTGTTCCGTTATCTGAGATAATTTGTTTTGGTATTCCAAAAAATGAAAAGAATTTTATTAGTTGGTCGCAACATGATAAGGCATTGCCATGGTATGGAAGTGCTTGGCCGAATTTGGAGAATTTATCTAAGAATGTTAGAAATTTTTGTTTTCCGACAATAAAGGTGTCAATATGCACGATTTCAAATGGTTTACTAAGTGTTTCGGTGAGTACTAAAGGTTGATCAGGTGGTCTTCGATTATACTTGGATCTTTGGCAAATTTCACAGTTATTGATATAATTTGTTACATCTGCTTTTAAAGATTTCCAGTAATAATTAGTTCTTAAAAATTTGAGTGTTTCTTCGATACCACGATGGTTTGTTTTTCCTTCGTGTCGAAATTTAATCATTAGTATTCTTTCATTTTCGTCGACATTATTAACTAACTTTGTGCATTCGATAAGTTTCAAATTTCTAAAGTGGTTGGTCATAGATTGTCGCAAATAAGGACGTAAATCTTTTGAAAAGAAGTAAATGTATGTAATTTTTTTACTTAAGTATTCCTTTAGGAAATTAGTAACTTCCGCCATATTCGTAGGTAAGGTTGCGTTTATTATTTGATGACCATCAAATATCTCGCGGTCTACTTTAATGTATTTATCATATGGGGACTTTTTGACAATAATTTGATGAGGTTTATTGCTAATTATTTCATCTAATAAAGTAATTTCGGTTTAATTTTCATTTGCGTTAGTACTATGTACAGTATTGGCAATAGGTGGTTTAATTTGTATGTTTTGAAGAATTTTTATCTTAGGGAGTTTTGGTGTTATTTGCTCAAAGGGTTTCGAAAACAGTTTCTGAGGTGTTCGAGTTAAAGTCCTGATTTAAAAATTGATTAATATCATCATTGATTTCTCCCGGACAGTTAATAATAGAATCCGTTTCAAGGGCATTTAATTGTATTCTAGATAATGCGTCAGCATTCGTATTTTGTTTACCTTTTTTGTACAGAATTTGATAATCGAATTCTTCAAGTTTTAGCCTCCAGCGTACTAATTTGCTATTTGGTTCTTTTAGATTAAATAACCAAACTAGAGGTCTATGGTCTGTGTATATTTTGAATTTTAGGCCATAAAGATATGGTCTGAAATATTTGCAGGCCCACACGATACCTAATAATTCCTTTTCTATTGTTGAATATTTTTCTTCTGTTTCATTTAGAGTACGCGATGCATAAGCTACTGGTTGGTCTCGTGGAGGTTCTCCTTGTGATAACACAGCACCAAGGGCGATATTAGAGGCATCCGTAGAAAGGACAAAAGGTTTTGAAAAATCTGGATATCTTAGAATGGGGGCATTAATAAGTAATTCTTTTAGGTGATTAAATGATTGGATAAAAGCTGGCGAATGGTCTACGTTCGCACCTTTTTTTAAACATAAAGTAAGTGGTTTAGTAATTTTGGCAAAGTCTTTTATGAATCGACGGTAATAACCGGCTAATCCTAAAAATGATTTTATATCTTTTTGGGTTTTAGGAATTGGAAAGTTTTTTACTGCGGTTACTTTTTCGGGGTTTGGTTTAACTCCTTCAGGTGTGATTTTATGGCCTAAGTATGCTACTTCCTTATGTAAAAATTCGCTTTTGTCTAACCGTACTTTAAAATTAGATTGTCTCAATCGTTCGAAAACTGATTTTAATCTATTTATGTGTTCTTGAAGTGATGGTGAGAAGATTATAATATCGTCTAAATAAACGAAGCAAATTTCATTTTGAATTCCGCGTAAGACATTATTCATAACTCTTTGGAAGGTGGAGGGGGCATTTTTTAATCCGAAAGGCATGCGTCGAAATTCATAATGGCCAATGTCTGTTGAGAAAGCTGTTTTGCTTATATCAGAGGGTTCCATTTCGATCTGATGGAAGCCATTAGCTAGATCAAGGGTTGTAAAGTATTGTGCTTTTCCTAGTTTATCTAGAATGTCAGATATTTGTGGAAGAGGCCACTTTTCGTCAATAGTCTTATCATTAAGCTTGCGATAATCGATGACAATACGCCACTTCCGTTTTCCGGAGGCGTCCATTTTTTTTTGGGACTATCCAAATTGGGCTACTCCAAGGTGATATTGATTCTTGTATAATACCATCTTTGAGCATGTTTGTAATTTGAGAATTTACCTCCTGTTTGTGGATGTGTGGGTATCGATATGTTTTAGTGAATATTGGTGATTCGTCAGTTAGATTTATTTTATGTTTTATTTGATTTGTAAATGTTGGTGGGGTATTTTCGCAGTAGAAAATGTCCCCATATTCATAGCATAGATTTCGAATTGCTTTGTACTCTTCTTGATTACAGTGTTGTAATCGCAAATTTTTTAGATTTTGTTTTTGCAAATCATCAAGGTATTGTTTTAAATCGGTGTCTGTTTCCATTTTTTCTTCGAAATTAATTTCAGTTTCTTCTAATATTTCGATATTAAAAGGTTCTAAGATTTTAATTTTGACAGGTTTTTCTAGTGGGTTAGTAATTACTGTGAATGCGTAAGAATCAATGATTTTTACTAACGCTTCAGGCATTTCTACACTGCCAAAATTTTTATATTTAAGAATACCTACACCATTTGGTTTATCTACGGGTATCCTAACTTTTTGACTAGTTCTAGGATTTATTATTACTTCAAATGCATCAAAATGATGTACAGATGATATTTTATTTTGGTAATGTAGAGGTAATATAACATCTTTAGTTTCTAATTCTAAGCACAACGTTTTTAAATTTATGCTAACACCAATATGTGTTAAAAAATCTATACCTAAAAGTCCATCGAATTTTGGGGAAAAATCAAAAAGATAAAATTTATGATCTGTACATTTAAAAGATGGGAATATTGGTATATGCATTATTTCATTATGCATAGAAGTCGCATGTGCTGATCGCACGAAAAAGGGTTCTGACATAATTGAGTTTGGATATATTTTATAAGCAAGATTAGGTTTTAAAAAGCTTCTACCGCTACCAGTGTCGATTAGAAATTTTGCGTTAATTTCTGGTAATGTGATAACTGGTAAATCAGTAGTTGTATAATTATTTAATAAAATTAAGTTGGTGGGTCCGAAATTTGGGTATCCTGAAAATTCTCATTATTTGAATGTTGATCAATATAATTTGAATTATTTTGATAAACATCATTTTCATAATACATATTTTCATAAGAATTTTGTTCTGGGGTCTTTGTATATAAGATTTGTTATTTCGATATTCCGGACAATAATATTGATAGTCGCATAATTGATTAACAGGATAATCAATTTGTTCTGATTGTTTTTCAGAATAATCGGGTAAATTGTTTAGCGGTTCAACCGATTGATTGAATAATTCTTCAACGACATATTTTTGTCTTG
>JAEQML010055257.1:0-36386 GCA_016904865.1 Pissodes strobi
CGAGGAGTGTTGCGTTTGGTGGCAATCGTTGAAACTAAAATTTTGAATAGCTTACCCACCTGTGAGTCAGCGTGACATTTGATTTGAATTTGAATCTCGATCAAAAGTGATAAAATATTAAATTATTTAATTTGTTAACAACGGGTAATACTTTTGTGCCTGTTAATATTTGCTTAAATAGTGTGGTTTATTTTTAAGTAAAGTTGAAACAATTAAAGCGTAAGTATAATGTCTCTGAAATTCTATAGTTCGCAGTTAATATAGGATGGGCTTACAGAAAATTCGTTGATTTTTTCCGCGGGAAACTTTTTGCTTTTTATTGTTCAGAGAGAATGTAGACCAAAATATCTATTGTAACTGAAATATGGCCTTAGAAATAATCGAATACGATATATTTCCGCTACCGCGGTACATTTCTTATGTCTTTGTATTAACCAAATATTTTGAAGACCAAGCAAATAATATTGCATTTCTATACCATACTTAGCTGATAGTTGCCGCTAGAGGATGTTTGTTCCAAATTATATAGTGAGTAGCAAATTTTTTGTAAAATTGGCGTTGTCCAGAATTTATTTTTACTGTCTCGCGCATATAGGGCTATAGAGAAAATATTGTAATCGTACGAAATATCGAATTTATTTTTTTTGCAAATCTCGACGAATCATGACCCCTAGAGTCTTAAAAACATAAAATTTTGAAAAAAAAAACAGTTTTGTATATCCCCAACACCTAACTTAGAATTACTTTTGCACAATATGATTAGATTAGTGTCTAAATAGATAAATTCCATTAAAATTATTTAGCGCAAATGGTTTATAAATTTAAAAAACAATAAATTTATATAAAATATGTTGGAGATTTATTAAATAATTACCTCTAGGTATCTCTAAAATATTTAGTATATCCCAACACCTAACATTGACATAATTTTGTACAAAATTATTAATGTAGGGTCTAAATAAGCAGTTTCAACTGAAATTACTTGGCGCAAAAACCAAACTTACCAAAAGTTACTAATGCATAGTAATACCTATTATAAAAAATGATCGGTAAATTTTTACTTTGCGCACTTTTCGAATTTTGCAATTTTCTTTGTGTGACATGTATTAGATAGTATTAGAAGTATTTTGTGACACTTTACATATTGCGCAAAGCTCTTTTGGCGCCAAATATTGAAAAAAAATCACTGGCTGTTTAGTATCCCAATATATTTTAACGCGAAACACTCCTTATTTTACTTTAATTATGAAAATTTACTTGCAATGTTGTCACACTTGACTGACATTCTTGATTTTCAAGTAGCTAAATGTCTCAGGTCAGGTGCATATGTCAAAAAGTGGAACTAAAAAAGTACCAAAGTAAAGAGACAAGCGCGTTACGTGCGCTTGTATAGCTTAAGGAATGGTATGGCCACAGACTAAAGAAAATCGGAAAACTCATTCCTCAGATACTTAATAGACCATCTTCGTGAATCACCCTGTATATATCTTTTTAATTATAAATCATTTACGCAAAATAATTTTAATCAAAAATATCTATTTAGATAAGTACTAACTTATTCATACTTTACAAAAATTTAGTCAAAATTGGGTGTTGGGGGGGATATAGTAGTAAACAAGTACCAAGAAAATGTGTGTCTATGTGGGTGTCTGTGTGTACGTCTGTCTGTCACACAACTTATCTCCAAAACCGTTAAGTCGATTTCGACCAAAATCGGTATTTGGAAGTTTCTGGTGAATATCCAGAACTTTTTTTCAATTTTTTTTCTCCTCAAAATTAAGGGTAAGTAGTTTATATGAAGAAAAAAAAATTAAAAATTCTCTAACGATTTTATTTAAATTTTTTACATGTTTACCATTTAGTAAGACTAATTACGTAGATACTGCACCATTTTTTCCGGGAAAAATCGGTAATGGCCACTATACCCTTGGAACAAAAATGGAAAAAAATCGATTTTATCGATAACGGCTTTAACGATTTTATTCACTCTGTACTTATTTACCAATCAGTGAGGGAAATAATTATGCATTTGTTTAGTTTTCCTAGGAAAAATAAGACAAAGCCACTTTACTAGTGGAAACATTCACCTTCCAATTTTTCCTAGTTTTGTGTCGGAACTACCTATGTCCCATTTTTTTTAGTTCTGTGGCAGAATCATATGAGCGAGAGAGAAAGTATGTGCGGCCTTGCCGTACCGTCTGTTTAATGTTGTTTTCTTTTTAGTTAAGTGTTAAACAAAGTCTGACCCTGGCCAATTCGTATTCTTACTGATGTTGAAGTCCAAACCCTACTGTCATAAGTTGGATCCACATTGATTGATGCAAAACTCTTAGTCCTTATTTCCTGTTTGGCTTCCAATAGAAATAATGTAGGCGCATACTTTCAGACTAAAGTTGAAGAGATCGATATTCAATGGGAAAATGAACAAAAGTCCGAAATATTCGTATTATAAGGAATCATCAACCATCTCTGGAGCCCCATATATTACGTAACATAATAAGTATAGTATCGCCTAGATTATTTTTCTAATTTCTGGAAATCTTTTTTGCCGTAATCCATGTACAGAATAATAATAGGTAATAATTTTAAATATAGTAATTGTGTGGTCAGAGACTAGTTTAAAAAAATGTAAATTTTTCGTTATCAGTGTTCTACATCCCTGGCTAATGGAGGTACAAATAAACACTTTTTTATTGTTCCTGAAAATAATTCGAAAAAACGCGAAGAATGGCTCCAGATTATGATGAATTTAAATGATAATTCGACTAGAATGTATTTGTGTGGAGACCATTTTGAAGATAAAAACTTTGCAGATCCGTCACAAAGGAGATTAACTAGCTTTGCGGTACCCTTTTTAAATCCTCGAATCAAAATTATCAGTGATATTCTAATTAGACTTCCTCACACTTCCCACAATGTTCCCCATATAACCCAACCTACTCCATCCACAAGTACATGTAATCCTTGTTTTATAGAAACTGTTCTATAAGGGCTAATCCTCCTGAGAACCCACATTTCACTTTTTTTCGGTTTTTGGGGTTTAGATTAAAATAAAAATTATATATATTTATTATAATCAAATGTGTTTTATTTAACATTAATAAACTTCCCTATTTTATAATATAAAAAGGAAACAATCTTCCTTAAAAGAACGTTGTTTGTTTAACACCTAATGTATGCTTAAAAATTAAATTTTACGTTATAATATTACAAAGTGGCATCACAAAACTTTCGTCAAAATTACATAATTATGCATAAAATCTTTGAAATATTTAAATGTGCCTATACTAACTAGGTACTTTGCTCCTAAAAAAAATCTTTTTTAGGTACTTTTTAACTCTACGTTCTTATGTAAGCTCTAAAGTTGTGTTTCAAATATCAGAAACACCTTCATTTTTCTATAGGGGCGAAACATAATCGAATATATTTGAAATCAGGGACGGATGGGACCCTACTGACTGGCCCGGGAAAGTACCTTAAGGGGCCCCCACCCTATGCAAAAACTGAGTGGTGCCAATGGTGTTTTCTATAAGATATTTGTTACCATAATAATTTAAATAATGAACAATATGTATTTATTTTTTGACATTACACTTTTTTAATATTTACATTATGAAAAAAGATACTACATACGTATTAAAATAAATATATCACTAAGTAAATGAAAGTAAAACTAAACTAACTAAATTAAAAAACATGTTTATAGATATTGACATATCTATAACTTATAAAAAATAAATACAAAATAATAAACTATTAGTAAATAATAGGTAGATAATATAGTATATACTTCATCTAGAGTCTAATTATGTTTTATAAAGTCTAATATAAAAATAACTTTTTTAATAAGCTACTAGTAGCAGCGAGAGCATCAATCATCTTTACTCGATTTACACAATAATTCATCCAATGGAATTAAACGAAAAGGATTTCGATGCATAGGAATCCCCCAAACTACACAGAGTAGCCAAAAGCGCACTGTGATTAAGCCACTTCAATTAATAGAATTCCCAATTATTTAAAGACAATTAAAAATAAATGCGTGCGACGCTCAATCCCATCAACCAATCCTAAAACAGTATGCTACGGAGCCGGAAACAGGGTCTTTTACCATCGACTTTATCCTCACGCGCTAAATTCAATCGTTTCGCAGCGCCGATTTATTTAAATTTCTCGATCGAGAGAACGTCGAAGCTAGGTCAGCCGGAATATGGGTTATAGTGCGTAATTAATTAATTTGTTTTCGAACGAAACTTAACTTTTAATTTTTTTCTCCTTAAGTAAGGTAGCATTTAGTCATTAAAATTTCTTTTTAAACAAATTTTGAATTTTTTGGGCAATTTGTCGAGCCTGAGGTGCTTGATTTTATTTAATTAAATTTTAAAATTCAGATAGATCCATTGATCAAGAATAAATTTTGGATCGAATTTCATTGAATTTTTAATTGACTGACGTAGTAACGTTGTACGTCGACCTAGTTTTATTATTGTTCTCAGTTTTTCACGATTTGTGGCTTACGTTGGATAACTGTAGATCAGATAATTACCAGTGTTGTTAGAGCGTAGTAGACTTTGCGTTATTTTTAATTGCTTTTTATTGCGTCCTTTGATATTTTTGATATTTTCTTTCAACAGATTTTTTATTATCTGTGTCCTACCGGTATTTTGATCGTGGAGTAAATTATCATATGTTGAGGTCAGAGTCCGTAATTAATTGGTGGCTATAATAACGCTAGATTTAACTAGTTTTCTCTATATATTGTTTTTGCGGCAGTTATCAACCAAGCTTAACTGAACTGAATAACAATAGTTAGTTAGTTATACGGCATATGTGACGGATCATGATTCGAGAGACATGAATTATTTTTTAAATAGGTGATTACTCGATCTAATTGAACTTACCTATAATGAGAAGTTATTTGCAGTATTGCTGGCTTTCAACATATTTTATTGAGGTTCTTCTTATTAATGCTTTGAGCGATCGTCATTAATTATAACTGATTATTTCAGAATTTGCTTAGATTAAGCGTGGGAACTATTTCACCGAGTAAAGACTACCTTTTTTTGTTTAAGAATACATTGTAACCATAAGAATTGATTTACTGAAATCTACTCCAATTTAATCTTTTTTTCCTCCTGACCAGCTGTGATATTTCCTTATTAGGTAATGGTTTTATTACCAATCCTTGTTTGTTTATTCCCTTGTTTTATTTAATTAGAACTTAAGCGAATTTCCAACAGGACAGGCCGCTTCCGTAAGTATATGTTTTTTTATCATTAGCGCTAGATAATTGAAACGTTTTTGATTATTTTTGATTACTTTTAGAATATTTATTTACCTTTTTCTTTAGTCATTTTTTAATTTGTCCTCATCGACTTTAGTTGTTTTCTTTGGTTAATTCGGGTACTTGCTTTATACCGACTTTGATTTTGATTAATTTTCGGATAATTATTTTTTTTCCATCATTAATACTGATAAATTACCGGTATATATATTTAATTTAATTTTCTAACTCTATTTGTTGTTTTATTGATCGATTTCCCGAATAGAAATAAATAACAAATTTTTGGTATTCATTTATTTTGTCGCGAAGCTTAAGCTTAAACGAGTTCCATATTTCAATTTTGGGGTAATTCTCGCTTGTGCTGCCTAAAAGCCCGTGGCGCCTTAAATAAATCAACCCGCACCCTACTCTCCGGCATTTGAGCTAGGTTCTAATTTATACGCTCGGCGACAGTTCGCCTTGGCCTACGCATTGACATACTTCATTTCATTCAATATATAATTATTACATTCTCAAAATTAGATTTTATTTTGTTCCTTCTATTTGAGATTATTCGCTCTCAGTTCCTTCTAAGCTGGAGTGAAGGTTTGCGCCCATTAGAAGGACAGAAAGAGCGCAATAAATTTTTGGCGCCCAACGTGGGGCTTTTCGCATCGATATACGCTAGACAAAACAGCTCGTGACACGCTTTATAACAATTTCGAATTTGGCTATATAAAGAAAAATAATTAGAATGTTTTCCAAGCATAAAACTACATTGAATTTAAATTAGTAGTAATAGACTTGACAACGACGCAGTCTGTAGCTTCAAAGAATCGATGACGTTTCGCTCGTGCCCCGTGAGCCACGCGACTTTGGATTCCCGGAAACCACCTAACTGAGATCGAGATTCGAGCGACAGCGACAGATACTATTTTTACTTGCCTCAGGGTATTTCATTTTTACAACTTGGCAACCCTAGACCCTAGCCCTAGCACTTAGTCACTTCACTTACCATAAGAAAATATCTTCTTTACTTGCATCCTCAATAGATTCGTAATATCTATAATAGATATTATGTATCTACTGTATACACCTATTTTTCGGTACACACACTGCCCTTAATTTTTTAATAATCGTGTTATGATATGTTACTGCGTTTAAAATAGAAATATTCGGTAATTACCTAGAATCGTTTCCTTCGGATCCACTAAACTTACAGAGACACAGATATAGTAATCAGTAATGATACTCACTCGTATAGCGGAATTGCTGCGTTGCCAGTTGCAATTGTTTTGTTATTTGTTATATTTAATACCAGGTTTCTAACCTACCTATATTATATACTTCTTTATTTAAAATTAGATTTATGTGGGATAGATTAAGATTGATATTTTCTCCAAGTGAGAGAGTAATAATTATAGGCCGAGAGCCAAGAGTCAAGAGGTCTCAACAAGTTTTATTAACACGCGGTATTTAATTTTTAGGCCCGTGGCCTATCTGTAGTTTGTAGCAGTAGGAGGGGCCCCATGATACCCCACAGTAAGAGGCCCCTCGGGAAATTTCCCGTTCTCCCGGCCCCCCCATCCGCCGCTGTTTGAAATAATGACAAAAACGGAAAAATTACATGCGAATTTTAATAACACCGTATTCCGAAATTATTGAATTTGCAATTTTTACTGAATTTCCATTCCGACACATAATTTTTGGCAGATTTTACGGGTAAAGTTCGCCAAGAAAAATGATTCGGAATGAAAATGCATTAAAAATAGCAAATTTAATCATTTCGGATCACAGCTTAAATAAAACAATAATTTTGAATATGGCGCCATACAGTCGGTAAGGAAATAATTTACATTACCGACCCATAAACACAAAAACAGTTATCTGTAATACCGATCAACCCATATGTAATTCTTCCCGAGGATACTGGCGGCGCTAGTGAAAACTGTCTTAAAAAAATATCATTGATTCGGCAATCTCTCTTTTTTATTTTATCTCTGGATGCGGCCGTCCGAGCCTGAGAACTACGGCCGCATCAATTTTCAAAATGTCACCTAGTCTGACAGGTAAAGCAATGAATTTGCTTAAATACCTATATCGCTGAATTCATCTTGAAGATCTCTATCGCCATCGTAAAAATATAGAAGATGTGCCCAAATTAAAATCTGATAAAAAAATTCTAGATTAATTATTCAGATAATTTGATTGCTGCTCATTTTAAAAACCAATTAAATTATTAGTAGCTATATTCAGTAAGATATTATAAACATTTGAGAACTATGGCCACTGCAACAGGCTTTAAAGCACTGAAATGGGTAATTTTTGACGTACAGACCGCTTAATTCTCTACATTGCATCGCTGAATTCCTCTAGAAGGTGTATGTTGGGGAAACACCGCAATATGTATTATTAACATATCTTTTTTCACCGGATAGCTTGATGATAACACTCTGTATATCCGTAGTATGAATGAGCCATAATACCCATACCACAGGTAAACAGCAATTTGTGCATTCAAAGTATTGTATTTCAGTTACTCCTTAGTCCGAACCTGGATTGTCGGTATAATAAATGCAACAACCTCTAAAAAACATTATTAATTGTTATTAATTGTTCTAAGTTTAATATATTTTTGTCTCTGTCAATGTTGTGTAAACAACAATACCTATGTCAAATAAAGAAAGAACATGTTTCTACCCTTTCAAATGTATCCGCCTACGCGCAACCGTGATGCATCGATCCAGTCATCGCTCTGCATGAATTTCGCGCAAAGACCACCCATGTAACACATAGAATGGCGCTTTATATCCGCATTGCTCAGATTACCAATTTGCTTAAATGATATTTTGGTTGTTTAATTTAGTTCTTTAATTTGAGAGCTGCTATAAAGTAGCTTTTTAATTGTTCTATAAAGATATTCACTATGACTTTTAAGCTATATACTTGCTTTGTAAACATGCATAAGGTCTTTTTATACAGACAAATTATATCTTTATAGATGCTTTATAAAGATTATTTAAAATCTTATATGCCATTTAAAGGGACAAATTACCTGTTTAAGCGAAATGGCGTCGTGAAATGCCACTACACAGGATGTTAAGAATTTTTGCCTTTCAACGCTTCTATAGAGAGTATATTTAGAGTTTTAGTTGTGTTCCACTTCATAATCTGCTGTCAAGATGATTAAAAATGACAACTTTAAGAACTGGAAAAACCTGAAGAAATCTGGACATTTTACATAGGATGGCGCTTTTTATCCGAATTGTTTTAAAAATGATTTATAGGTGCTTCATTTATGACTATATGGAATTATTGCAGAATCTCAGATTACCAATTTGCTTAAATGATATTTTGGTTCTTTAATTTAGTTCTTTAAGCGGTTTAAGAACGTAATTTGAGCGCTGCTGTAAAGTAGCTTTTTAATTGTTCTGTAAAGACATTCATTATGATTTTTAAGCTATATACTTGCTTTGTAAACATGCCTAAGATCCTCTTATACAGACAAATGATATCTTAATAGATGTTTTATAAAGATTATTTAAACGCTCATATGCCATTTAAACAGACATATTACCTGTTTAAGCAAAATGGCGTCGTGAAATACCACTACACAGGATGTTAAGAATTTTTGTTAGCGACTCCATAGTGTTTACTGAAATCTAATGTTGATAGATGAAACGGCATTTTATTAGAAAACAAAATTGGGTTTTGGCAGTAAATTAATACATTCTATTTATCAAAATTATTAGAATTCCTATAAAACACTTGTTTCGGATCAATTTATTAGAAAATTATTGATTTTTATGAAAAAAAAATTATGAAAATAATTTCTAAAACTTTAGAAAAATGGTCAGTTTTCTAAATTTTGATGGCGAGTAGTAATTTTACAAGGTAGCATATTACATGCCCTCAATAGCTTTTTATACATAATTCGTTCAAATAATTCCATTTCCTGTAAACGCCATTCTGAATGGCCATTCCTACAACCTCTGTAATTATCAAAATTTCTGTTTGAGTTTTAGCGGAGTAGTAGATATTCCTGTAACCATTTTGCAATATAGAAAATATAATGAGGCGGTAACTCTTTCCAAATATGTAAAAGTTATATAAGGCATATTTAATCGCGTAAATTGCATTTATGTCTTTTTTAAAAAACAGTTACATAAGCGCCATATAATAATACTTACATAGCATTATTGCAATTTAAGAGCAAGTTTAACTTCACTATATAAATGCTTTATATGTTCTTTATAATGGTGATGGTAAGTGCTATACTTAGTTCAAGAAGTTATATAGTGGCTATATAATAGGCATATATACGTGTTAGAAGAGTTATATAGAAGTATTATAGAATAGTTTTTTTGGAGCATATAGTTACACTTTTATATAATAGCTGAGTAAAGTGGCCCCTTTAAGGCAAATAGCAGCCATATAAGTAATATATAATTGATTATCATACCTTTTTTATAGCAACGTTTTAATATATAAAACGTTTGCTTAACCTTTATAAATATTTTTGTGTTACTTGGGCATCTACCCAGTCGTAGCTCTGGTTGACGCCAAGATATTTAGTTATTTTCTCATTTGTTTGCACAGATATTTAGAAAATATCTCGTGTACTCTAATTTCCATTTATTTGAAGTTGAAGTTAAAGAAATGCAATACCATTCACTCGAAAAGCAGCTAAACAGTTATAGCTCAGTTGGCGCCAAGATAGGGCCATTTCTCATATTGTTTGCACAGATATTTAGAGAATATCTGTGGTACTCTCTGTTCTCTTTGTCCAAGTTTGAATAAAGAACTCTTTTTGGGCGTTTTAACGCATTTGCGCTCGTAGCGGCTCTCTTGAAGATAGAAGAAGGTAAAATGGCGGATGGAAATTGGTAGTAGACAGATCCATCCAGGTACTCGAGATTCGAATCAACTGTTCGAAGTCTTAGCTATATTCCTGGCAAAGTTAAATTGAGAGAATGGAAGACGTAAAGTACAAGGTATTTTGGGTGAACGAAGGCAGTTAGTTTGAAAAAGAACGTTAATTAAATTCAGCAAAGAAAGGCATTATCAAGTTTATTTTAGACCTAAATAATTAAGAAGTTTAATTAGACATTTAGGTAAATATAGTTAACCGTATGTACAGTGCCTATTTAGATTTATGAGTGAAAGGATGAATGCCTGAAAGTAGTTAGAAATCATTGTATATATATTTATCAATTAATGTAAATTAATTCTTGCATTATTAAAGTACTTAATACTTAGAATACATGCTTCAATTCACACCCTATGAATAAACCCCCCCCCCCCACCCTATTTTAGTACAGTCCACTAATTAAGGTGCTTAATTATAAAGTTAATTACCACCTCACCTTTGTGGCCATAAATAAGTTAAAGAAATAATTGTTTATAACGGCCAGTGTCTACGTATGTCTATAAAAATAGACATGGTGTCCCTAAATTTAATTAACAAGTTTTAGATGATTTTGTTGTTGATCATTAAGAAGAACTAACCAAATCCGTATTACCAGTCTTCGCCAAGATTTGAGAACTACGACCACGCAAATTTTTTAAACTTTTGTGTTGCGATAACTTGTAAAAAAGACGTAGTCTCCAAAATTTTTTAATCAAATTTTAATTTGGGTTAGTTTGGGTTACGTCCTTTATATTTTTACGATAGCGATAGAGATTTTCGAGAGAAATTCAGCAATATAGGTATTTAAGCGTCTAATATTTAGTGCCTTACTTCTCAGAAAATATTACTGTTGATGTCAGCAACATTATTTTTAGATTCGTCAAATTTTAGGTTAAAAAAATGTAAAGATTATTTTATTGTGTTTTGCATAAATATTTTTTAATCCTTATCTTTTTATCATAATATCAACAAGGACGGAACTTTCGGAAAAAGCATACGATAACATCTCCAATTGGTATGTGTCAAACGAACCATGATCTTTGGACCACAGATATATCAGATTTGATATAGTTACCCCACTACGAAGACCAACTAGGAAGGCGACTTAATGTGAATCCCTAGAGAGGATCACGGTTCAAACACGTGTTAATATTGGTCTTGAGGGGTCAATGGAGCTGCAGTTGCTACCTACGAGGAAAACTGGCAACAAAATAATAACACAATCACTACTACAAAATGCCCAAGATGGCGTCAGCGGATGACGACCAAAATATTGGCGTATCTAAAAAGCATTACGAGTGTGGCAAAACAAAATTATGTAGTGTTATGGTGTATGTAGAGTGTGGAAATTTCTTTCATAAATCGTGTGCGACAAGAGACTTCGCCGAGAAGGTGAAAATTATTGATGAAAACACATTAATTTGTTGCGAAAAGAACATAACCTCAACCAAACAATAAAAAATTGTGGAACTAGAGCAAGAAAACCAGAAACTACGTGAACTTCTGTCACAAACAAACAGAAAAATAGTCTTAATGAAGAAAAATAATGAGAATATCCAAATACAACCCAAAACACCGATATTGGGAAACGAAATTTCGTACCTAAAATTGCTACTGGCAGAATGTACAGATAAAAACAACATATTAAAGGAAAATAACAGACTACTTCTAGAAAAAATATAAGCTTTAGAATACAATTCCTCTAACAAGAAATCCAATTTTCCGTCGAAAAGCATAGAAAAAGCAAAAGAAAATGGTAAGAGAGATAACTGTAATTCGTTTGGAAAGCGGGATCACTTGGATCAAGTCGACGGATCACCTGCTGATAACGCTGTCAAATCCGTAATTCCAACAACATCAGATATTGTCACAGACAAAAATATGGCACTGGCTACCAAGGATAGCCCCCCAGTAGCAACATCGCATCAAACTGTCGAAGAAGTAGAAAAGGAGAACATAACCCCAAACAACGGATGGAAAACGCAAACAAATAAACGCAGGAATAACAAAAATGTAAACCATCCTGATAAACCTTTCCAGAAGAGAATTGGCACCATTGAAGAAGCTTCTGGTTTTGGAGGACTGGAAAAGAAAGCATGGATTTATCTATATCGTGTAAAAAGAGACATTGTCATGAACTATTTAAAATCCAAACAAGAACTCCAAAATGCTGATGTAAAATTTAAGGAATTACCAACCGAAGAATCAAAAAAACAAATGTTTTATGGTGTGCGCCCCTTTTAATTACGAGGATACCATGTACAATCCTACCTTTTGGCCCCGTGGAGTGGGAGTAAAAAGTTATGACTTTCGTCTCAAAAGAACTATGGTCAAATGTCTTTAAATTAAATAATAAATTAGATTCTACTAGTCAGACAAAATTTAAAACATACGTCAAAGAGTGTAAAAATTCTTTACTTTGTTTAATCCACATAAATGTGCGAAGTATTAGGAATAAGATAAGTGAAATGGAAGCATTTCTGATAACAAACTTTGATACTAGGAGTCCTGATGTCATCTGTGTTAGTGAACATTGGATGACGAGTTCAGAGGTACAAGATTTCACCTTGGAGCCAGTTTTTCCAGAAGTGTACTCACCCATGGTGGTTCTATTATATTGATTAGGGACACACTCACTTGTAATTGTTTGAATTTTATTTCTAGTAAGAGAGATATTGAGGTATCAGCTGTAAGAATTGATTTACTATATGTAATTGTTATTAATATTTACCGTGCCCCCAAGGTGACTTTACCATCTTTACTGAACACCTAGATAATATATTACCCTCTTTTAAAACTTCAAATAATATAATTATAAGTGGAGACTTTAACGTACAATTTAATACGAATAATCCTCATACTATTACACTAATAGACCTCCTTGCTACGTATGGATTTAGACAAACAATATTTGAAAATACACGTTGTTCAAATTGCATTGACAATATCTTTATTAATTTTGGTTTTAATCATTGTGAAACCACTAACATCGATGCACTACTATCCGACCACCTGTGTCAGGTCATGAGGATTCAACGTCCAGCGCGGGAGATTGGGAATACCACTAAGATCTCTCGTCCTATTACAAAAGAAGGCAAAAATACATTTTTTAATCTGGTTAATGACACCAACTGGGATTTTATAGACAGTGGTATGCTCAGTGCCTGCGATGGGATGGATATCTTTCTTGGAAGCCTGACCTCAGTTTATCAAAATGCTTTCCCGGAGAAACATATAGTCTGTAAGCATAGCTCATTGAGAGTGCTTTGGTTTGCAGAAGAACAAAGAAACATGCGCGACAGACTTCATTTTCGAAATGAATACTGTAAAATGCATAACACAGAAGAAAATCGGAAGATAAAAATTAAATATAGGCTGAAATATAAATCTGAAATAATAATACAAAAAAAAATAGCAAATGATAACTTTATCAAAAATGCCAGTAACCCTACAAAAACACTATGGGGTCTCATAAATAAAAACAAAACAGAACCAAACAAATCTAATTTAATTCCTCCTTTGACAACGTTTCAAACATGGTTGTTTCTGATCTACCTGATTCTAATCATGATCCTCTAACCTCTGTACAGCATGGGGGCCAGTTACCAATTCAGCTCAGGTAGATCACTTTTAATGAAGTGCGCGATAGTCTGAGTTCTTTAAAAGACAAAAATAGCAGATACATCTATGGCTTAAATGCACCATTATTAAAATCTGTAAAAAAAAAACATAATAATCATTCCTCTCACCAAAATCCTTAACCAGTGTATTCGAGAAAGGGTATTTCCTGGCTCACTTAAGGTTGCTTCGATAACACCGATCTACAAAAGAGGAAATAGAGAAGATGTATCAAATTACAGGCCTATATCAATACTGCCTGTAGTCTCCAAGATCTACGAGAAAGCCATAAAAATTGAACTATGTGAATATCTAGAAGCAAATAATGTCATTAACAAGAACCAGTTTGGTTTCTTACAAAATCTAAGCACTACAGATGCCACCATATTGAAATATATCGAGTACACACTACAAGGTTTTGAAGAGGGTCTTTATTCAGCGGCCATCTTCTGCGACTTGAGTAAGGCATTTGACTGTATCCCTCATGATCTACTTCTTGCTAAAATGGAAAAACTTTGTTTTGGCCAGCTGATGTAATCATCATATCTTTGCAATCGAAAACAATCAGTGTTGTTGAACGGTGAACGATCTGTGGTGCTGGATATAGGTGTTGGGGTCCCACAAGGTTCCCTATTGGGCCCCATTCTCTTCCTCATCTTTTTGAGCGATATGGAGCACTTTCTTGATACCACCAAAAGCACCTACTATGCCGACGACACTGTGATTTATGTGGCTGATGAATACCTGGAGAATCTGAGACAGAGCATTACTGGGGCGCAGTTGAAGGCAGAGGAATGGTTTGCTGGAACTCGACTGGCCTTAACCAGATCTAAAATTGAAATCATGATGTCGTCTACCCGCGACCTTGGAGGACTCCAGTCTAATCCTCAATCCATTAAATATCTGGGTGTGACTCTCGATCCTGGGATGAGATGGGACAAACATGGTGAGGCTATGAAAAGATTGCTATGTGGAAGTATATTTGCCCTTAGACAATTAGCGGACAAACTTAGTGCACACATACTAAGAATGGCATATTTTACTCTATTTCATTCAAGGCTTAGTTATGCAATTGTGACGTGGGGTAATTCACCTATCTGTCATCGCTTGTTTGGTCTCCAGCGCAGAGCTGTCAGGGTGGTCGGAGGCTTGGGCTACAGAGATGAGACAAAGCATGTTTTCATTCAGCTGGGTATTCTAACATTACCATGCTTATATGCTTTGGAGTGTATAATGTATATTAAAAACCATAATCATCAATATGGCTCACATGCACAACAACATGACCATGCAACCAGGCACAGACACAACCTATTGACCACTTATACTAGACTGACAAGGAGTCAAACGGGTGTTAGGTACCATGGAATAAGACTATTCAACTTACTTCCAGATGGCGTTAAGCTTCTGCCAACTGAACAACTTAGGACTCATTTAAAAAAATTTCTTTTGCAGAATGCTTTCTTTTCACTTAACGAAATGTATGAAAATTTAAATAGCTGTACCTGATTTTCGAAACGTCTTGTTTGTCCAATTATTCTGAACTCATGGGTTTTTCCTAGTACATATTTTAATGGAGTTTTATACATATATTGAGATTTAAAATTTTATAATTGTGTATGTATGTGTTTTTTTTTGTTTTGTTATCCAGAGGTTTGGAAAATACTCTTTACGTATCGTCAGGACTTGCTGTTCTGCTGGTATGTCGGGCTCGGTTATTCCCATACCGACTAAAAACCTCCTCTGGCGTCGGCCTCTGTTTCCCCCGTGGAACCGCCGTTAGGCATTACTTCACGGGGGGAGGATCTAGCTATTGCTCTTCCTTCACGTTTCTGCTTCTTTATTTCTAACCAACTCTATTCGTTGCTCGTTGTCTTTCTATACGTCGGAGTTCTTTAAGGACTTCTGTAGCGAAAAAGCTTGTTGCCGCCCAGGCTGCCTTCGATGAAAGCATAGCTCCCACCAAAGACTGGCTGAATTTTCTGTTTAAGGACAGTTTCCCAGGTCCTGCGTGGCAAGTTGAAGCGAGGGCACGTAAAGAACACGTGCTCTGCGTCTTCACTGACTCCAGGGCAGAACGGGCACTCTGAAGACACATCGTGTTTAAACCTGTGAAGATATGCTCGAAAGCATCCACGTCCTGAGATCATCTGCGTCAGGTAGTAGTTAACCTCGCCATGCTCGCGGCTCAGCCAAACATTCACTTGCCGAATGAGACGGTACGTCCATCTGCCCTTTGTTGTGGTGTCCCACAGCATTTGCCACCGTTGTATGCTGTTTTCCCGTTCTTCTGTCCTGAGTGTCTCGGGGGTCAACGTGGTTGATTGCTTCCGTCGGTAGAGGGCCTTCCGTTCATCAGCTAATACTCCAATAGGCATCATCCCATAATGCACGCTGCGTCCTCAGATACGGTGCGGTAAGCGCTAGCAACTCTCAAGGCACTAAGCCGATATACCGAAGCAACTTTCCTCCAAGATTCTTGTGTTTTGAGTGCATCAGACCAGATGGGAATTCCATATGTGAGCACCGAGCTTACTACTGACGACATCAGTGCCCTCCTTCTCTGCTTCGGACCTCCTATGTTGGGCATCAGCCGCGATAGAGTCGCTCCAGCGACCGATGCGATGCTTTGGCACTCACATGCTCTGCCTGGTGCTTGAAGTTCAGTGGGGCATCAATCATCACTCCCAAATACCGAAGAAACGGTTGAGATGTGATTTCATGTGCTCCAACTCGTACTGCAATAGTTTCTACCTGCTTTCTACTGGTAATGAGTACAGCCTCGATGTTATGTTCTGCCAACTTCAGGCCGACCGTATCCATCCACTAGCTGATCTTTTCGAATGTCGTGTCAAAAGCAAAATTTATCTCTTCGAGGTGCTTTGCCACTATCATTATGGCTACGTCATGTGCATATGCTACGAGTTTAGCTTCCTTTGGGAGTACTAGTTTCAGTAGTCCATCATACATGATATTCCATAGGAGTGGACCTAAGACCGAGCCCTGAGGTACCCCTCCAGAGACTCTGTGCTCTTTCGGACCGGTCTCCGTATCGTATTTTAAAATCCTATCAGTAAAGTAGCTTGCTACCATCCTTCGTAGGTATCTAGGTACGTTAATTTTTGTAAGAGCTCTCATAATGCAGTCCCACTTAGCGGTGTTAAACGCATTCTTGATGTCTAGTGTTGCCACCAGGCAGTACTTCTTTGTACCTCACTTCCATCTGGTTCCCGTGATCGCTTCCTTGGCTATGTTAACGACAAGATCTATCACATCCAGGGTGGAGCGACCTTTTCGGAAGCCATATTGGTTGCTGGCAAGCAACGGTTCGACCGCCGCTTCGATCCTTCGGTGAACTATACGTTCTAGGATTTTGCCAGCTGTATCTAACATGCAGAGTGGGCGGTAGGATGTTGGTTCGTCCGGTGGCTTCTTTCCTTTAGGAAGAAGTACTAGTCTCTGTTGTTTCCACTTTCTGGGGAAAGTACCCTCTTCAAAGCATGTATTGTAGACGTCCAAGAACAGCGCAGGCGCCGCTTTGATGGCTACCTTCAATGCGACGTTTGGGATTCCATCTAGGCCAGGAGCTTTCGAGCTTCCTACTCTATTGCAAGCTTCCAACAACTGTTCCTCTGTGATCGGCGGGATTTCTTCTGTCTCATGCTGCTCTATAAAGCAGTCATGTTCCATTTGTTCGGGAAACAGCGCCGTAACGATCATCTCCAGAAGTTTAGGGCATGTAGGCGATGGCATTGGCTGGCATTTCAGGTGGGTTATGATCACCTTATATGGCCTGCCCCACGGGTCCTTCTCCACCTCATTGATGAGCTCGTTCCAGCATTGTCTCTTACTGTCTTTGATAGCTATGTTTAACTTTCGACGTGTCTTCTTGTACTCTGCCACCAGTTCTTCATAGTTTGGTCTTTTCCGGCCGCGATGTGAAGCTCTTGTCGTGCTAAGACACTCTTTACGTAGGTGTATGTAAGTGTGTGTGAATGAATAATCATATGTATGTTTATATGTAGGTTTTTATTTTAATTAATATTATATTGTTCTGACGTGTGTAAGAAGTTTTGTAAGTTTTTTTTTACTTCATTATAACTTCCATAACATGAATAAATTATATTCTATTCTATTCTACTTCATACCGGAAGTTACTTACAGACCATATACCATCATAAATGCTGCATTGTTTCGGTTTTGATTCATATTTTACTTAATGTAACATTCGATTTTCACAAATTAGGCTTATTTTCGACACTTCACTTCAGGAACCAAAATATCATCTGAATATGACATTTTGCGTTGCGTATGCCGTCATAGTAAATAAGCCGCGTTCTATTGCTACTACAGTTCGGCAACTAGGCATGTGTTAGTCCGATCAGCTACGTATCGATATTGAGTTTTATAAAAATAGCAAGATAGAGTATTGGTGGTTTTTAATGTTCCCGTTGGATGTGCCTATTGCAAGGTGCGCAGGACATTGGTAGTTGTATGAAAAAGAGCAGGTGGTTCATAATGATTGGCTAGTTTGAAATCCGGATAGAAGTTGTTCATAACGGGCCTTTGCCACTGGATGACCTCGACAGCCTATTCACAAAGTTCTTAGAAGACAAAGAGATAACCATAACAACGTTTGTGGACATAGAAGGTGCCTTTAATAAAGTATCTATAGAATCTATAATCTATGCTCTAGCAAGAGACACTGCTTTTGTGCCAGTTGATAAATATCCAATTTAAAAAATAGTGTTATTGATAGCTAGCCCTACAAAAAAAGCTGGGCAGCCGAAGCATATTGGCCTTAGCCTGGATATCAGCCAATACAAATCTTAAATTTGGTTTAGTTGTTCTTTTTTGGCCTTGTTTGGTTTTGGATGTACAGTTGGTTTAGGTTCCCATTTAAAGGCAACCTAATGTATTTTCTATAAAGTAGTTCCTTTCGCTCAATATATTCACCCTCCGTCTAATGGAGTTGGAAATATTCACCATTACGGAAGTTATTTGTCCATATTTTATTTTTTAGGTAAAAATTTGTTCAGTTACCGCTCTAGGACAACTACTTAGTTTACAATGGACCATGTTGCTAATTTGGCGGAAGATTCCTATTCTACTGAAGAGTTATATATTCAATAAAGCAGATTTTCTGATTCTAATTCTTTTAGACTTATTATTAGGATTTTGCGGCGTATCTTGCAATAATATTTAAATATGAAATAGTAAGATAATCGAAAATTTCGCTTATGTCTCAAGAAGAATAGTATTGCAAGGTAAACGCAACTAAATGACTTAAAATAGCAAGCCGGACATTGGTTCGTTTACGTTTTGATCGGACGCCGGTTTTCGTAGACGAAAATACGCAGTTTGCAACTTAGTTAAGGAGTTTGTTGTGTACTATAAAAATAAAACGTTAAGGCTGGAGTCTCTTTTAAAAATGAGGTGGAGGTAGCCATAATTATAATCTGTTTACAATTATTTGAATTTTACAAAATATCTACATAATAACTCTGATGGAGGACCAGTTCGGCTTTCGCATCAGACGCTCCACGGAACTTAACCAGAAACATTATGAGGACATCCTCAGCAAATCACACGAACGCGGCGAAACGGTGCACACCATATATACAGATATCCCTAAAGCGTTTGACAGAGTGAACCATGCCTTGCTGATTAACAAACTGCGCTCCTTGGGAGCATCGGCTGCTCTCCTCAGATGGATCACCGACTATCTCCAGGGCATAGCTCAGATGGTGCGCTTGAACAGCTCAATCTCAGCCGACTCACCCGTATTTCATCCAACCTAGATTGTCGCCGCATTCAATCGGACCTCGACAGACTGTATGAATGGTGCGAGTCCAATGGAATGGTCTTAAATGTGTCCAAATGTCTCTCAATGTGCATATCAAAAATCATAAACCCCCCTTCCCCCCACTTCGACTACCAAATAAATGGAACTGTCATCTCCAACATTTTGCAGATTATCTTTTACTCCGCCTTATCATTCAGGATCCATATGCCTGATATCACATTAAGGTGCTTAACTGATGGGTTTTATTAGGCGCTGCACTGCTGATTTCACTCAAGCCGAATCCATTAGACAACTGTATTGTCCCCTGGTGAGGTTAATCCTTGAATACTGCTCTTCGGTGTGGAACTCATATTCATGCCCTAGAACATGTGCAACGGAAGTTCGCACGATACTTGGCTTTCAAAACAGGTACCTCACAGCCGAACATATGCACATTCGACTATGTAACCCTATACAATTCAGACTACAACTCCTGCTGGACAGAAGGAACAGAAGAGATTTGAACCTACTTTACAAAATTCTGCACTAAACCGTCGACTATGCAGCTCTCCTGAGTGAATTTGGTCGACACGTTCCCCAGATCCGCTACTACTCCACCTACACATTCCACAGGAAATTTCATCGAACCAACTATGCTTCAAACTCCTTCCTTCCCAGGTCTACCAAGTTAGCCAATCAGCACCCGGAAATTGATTTCTTCGCTAGACCCAGGGACTTTGCAGACATGATGTTGGATATTGTATGACTCACATTGCCAGTTTTCTCTCCCACTTTCTCCCATTTTATCTTATTTTACCTCATTATATTCATTACTCTATACATTTTTATTAAGTTTTTGCTTTCTTCCAACTTTTATGTTCTTGTACTGTTACTCAATTATATATCACCTGGTGAAATTTGCATTAGTATTAGTAGTAGTATTAGAATTAGTATTAGTTATAAATATAAGCCTTTAATGGGCTTGCCCGTGAACTAATAAATAAAATAAAATAAAATAAATTAAACAGTATCTCTCTACAGACTGATTCAAACAATTTAAAAAAATTGTAATTGCCATTTATTCCTAATGCCCTAGTGAAACATTCCTGAATAATTGAGGATTGGATTTTTCTGAACTTGATCAAAAAGAATGAACTTTGTATATTAGCGAGAGTATTCCTATAAAAGCATTAAATTTCCAATTAAAATTTAATATCGATATAATATGATCTGTTTTTACAGTGTAGTGAAAGTTGATATATCAAAAAATTATTTATCTCAGTGTAGGTACGGCTCTCACCGTTCAAGGTTGAATGTGTCGGCGGCGCGAAACTCAAGAGGCGCGGCAAACATTGCCTCTCTTTTGATATGTACTCTATGCTCTGTCTCTCATAATTTCGATTTGTACGAAAATGAGCCAGATATGTAACAGTTTTTTAAAAATAAACAAAAGAACAAAAGTTAGTTGTTAAAATTGATGAGGCACAAATTTCGTTTTTTTTTACTCTAGATACCTTTTTTTCAAAAAAGCGAGACAGCAGCCTTAATGCGATTCCTGCGAATACTGTACCCTTAATAATGAGTCGGTTAAGCATTAATAAAAATTAAATATTAGCGGTTCAATTAAGATTTCAGCCGCATATGTTGCCATTAAGTGTATTTCGTTTATGCTGGAATAACAAATAAAAGCGCATAAATCAACTAATAATAATCTTAGCTTTCAATCATAATTATTGTGTTTACTGTTGATTCCAAATGAAATTTTTACAGGGCCGGCACTTTTTCACATGTTTCCTAGCTTTCGAATGCCATAAATGACGTTTAAAAATATTGACTAGTTTCTTAAATACATCTGCGCAAAGTTGAAAAATGGAAAAAACCCAAATTTTGGCACTCTGCTTATTTTGCTTTTTTCGGACAGATCGCCTCAAAAAACATAAAAATCACTATTTTTGAAAAAGTTACATAAATTTGCAAACTCAAAATCCGCAATTTAATTCGATTACAAGTTTATTAGGATTCTTTCAGCCATTTTGAAGTTATTGACATTTATTTCGGAAAATTTTCGAACACCACCCACAGCTGATGAGAGCTGAAGTATTTTTTGGCACGGAAAGGCACACCCAGTTTTTGAGAGGCACACTTGGCGAGATCTCAGACATTCTTATTCCATGAAAAGTTAGTGCTTGCGGTTATTCCAAAAAGCAAAAAATAGGAGGATGGAGAAAGGATTTCCCCCTCTATGATGATGTCATGGTAGTTTGCCTTAGTTTTTCTCCGGGAGAACACAGCAGTATGTGTCTTTTTGGCATTGAAAGTTACAAGATTGTTGGATTCCCATTCAAGAATTGTGTTTAAGTCTCGATTGATTGCGCCAGTCTGTTGTCTTCTTAGTTGTCCCAGAGTGACTGATGATAATGGTTTGTCAGAAAAGGATGATACAAGACTGCTATCATCTGCATAGCTGTAAATGGGGTTTTCAGTAAGCTTTAGTAGGTCATTTATGTGAAGCAAGAACAAAGTTGGAGACAAAACCGAACCTTGCGGAACACCAGCTAAGAGTTTGTTCAGGAGTGATTGGTGCCACACCCAGTTGAAGGCTTTGGAGATGTCAATGACTCTCCGTGTTTCCTGCAGGGTTGAATTCTAGATGTGTGTTACATACGACATCAGATCTCATGTTGAGCGTTTCGCTCCAAATCTATATTGTCTATCAGATATCATGTTGTTCTTTTCAAGATATTTCAGGTCACAGTGAGAGCAATTACAGCATAGTCTTCAGATAAAGTAGCAGCCAAGAACTCTTTAATCTTAGTCCTTAGACCTCTGACATTTTGATACAGTACTCAGAAATTCTGATCTATTGATTCTGCACAGGTTTGTTTACTTGATGAAAATATCCATCGTAGGAATAAATTCCTTGACAGCTGTTCCTTCAGGTCAAAGGCCTGGTTCCAGCAAACCTTTGATGAGGGACTCCTTTACTCCAATCTTAAACGAGCTTACATCATAATTTTTATTCAGTGGAAAACATTTCACATCCGCAATTTCCAGATTATGTTTCATATAGTTAATCACATCATTCTCACTAGTGTTAGGATTACAACGTCCTAGGTATATCCATTGACGTCTTTCAGCAGCTGATATCAAAGCATTACTTTTACTTGTACCAATTATAAGTGGCTTAATCGTGTTACCAAGGTTTAGTTGCGAGCCAGTAGGAGGCAAGCCTTCGGTATCAGTAGAATCTGGATCCTTGGGTTTACTAGACCTTTGTGATATTCTGCTAGAGCCTGGAATAAACTGAGGTGAGCTTGCAAACCGATTATTTTGAGTTTTTCCAGAAGCCAACTGTTCCTGTATTGATATGAGCATTTTTTCCTGTAACTCACAATTACTGAGCTCCAACTCACTGATTCTCCTATTAGTTTCCTCATTACAGTCTTCCTTCCAGTTATTCTTATTATCAGAAAGATCCAGTGATCTGGTGGCTGCTTTAGTATAGCTAGATCACTCCGCCTCCAGGGCACTTTTTTTTTTGGGAGGACTTTCAATCTGAACTAAAGCAGATTTCTATGCTTTAGTTCAGATTGAAAGTCCTCCTGAACAACACCAACTCTAGACACCTGATCCTACAGTATATCAAATCTTCCATCGAAAGAAAGGCCAAGATCAGCTATCCTTTGACCACATCTCGTCCGAAAGCTTACTATATAAGGAATTAATTCCATCGCGAACTCGATCATACAGTTTAGATACTGAGCAACAATCTGTCGTCAGGACTCTTAATTTCATCAACACAACTGCCACAAGCATACAGCATAGTTCTCGCCCTCAGCTGGGTGACTTGGGCCTCAGAGGTGGTGAATTTTGAGCAAGCCAGGCGTATGTAATATGTGAAATAGACTATATGATGACAACGTTTGTTCAAAGTTGTTTCCAAAAATGTTTGTCAATGCGATCAGCTGATTGCAGACAGAGATAGAAACGTAAACGGATGACGTGAGGTACAAAACAGCTGTTAATTTCAAATTATGGGTTAAGGTCAAAGTCCAGATGAAAACACGCCGAACGAAAAACGACGCAAAGCAGTCCCAATGTTGGGAAAAATCCGAAACTAACAGATTTTATAAATGCCACAAACAATAGATCCACAAAGAAAGGCGCCAAGGGATGTAGTGAACATTAGTGTTTCCCACGAATGTGAATTCAGCATCTGAGTGGGTGGTTTGAAGTTTGTCGACCTTTAGTAAGAGTTTGGAGATTAGCTGATTATAATTGGGTTCATTTGGAGAAAGATAAAGGATGCACAGATGGACAGAATTAATGTTGACATTAAGACCTCTGATATTGCTGAAGTCAATTCTTAAGTTGTTTTTCATCGATGTGAATCCACCCCTCACACCTTCCACCCGGAGAATCGAATGGGAGGGTATTTTACCTCCGGAATATTTTGTATTGGGTGAATCCATCATCATTATATCATCAGTATCAGTATTTTTAAGAGGTGCAAGGAAGAAGGAGGAAAAACGCGTCATGCACCAGGACTGGAAACATCTGGAAAGATTCTAATCAATCTTTTCAGTGAGACATGGGGTGGTGCTGCCTCGGTCGAGAAAAAGTTCCTCTACCACTCTAAATTAGGAAGGAAAAGGTCAGAGTGATCGATGGGAAAGAGAAGAGTAGTATAGGAAACACTTCGGCTAGGGCAGCTCGGGCTAGCTAGGCCCGTATGCACAAGACGTACACCCCTGGGCTGAATTGGTAATAGTTCAGTTTGTATGCTAGCCTTTTTGTTCTTCATATGCAGTTTGTATATATTAGGTTAATTTACCGATATTTTCTAATCTCGGCACATAGTACTCTTAGAAGGCACACGTTGAACAGGTAGTGAATAAGACAACCGCGATTATGTGGCAACTAAGGAGAACGGTAGGTAGGAAGTGTGGTTTAAAACCTTACATCCTCCAGTGGCTGTACACTGCTGTGATAAGACCGAGGATTTCCTACGGATCCGTGGTCTGGAGGCCAGCGGTGGCCAGAGCCACTAATGCCCAGAAACTGGCCAGACTGCAAAGGCTGGCTTGTTTGGGTATTACCGGAGCATTGAGAACAACTCCCGGAGCAGCACTGAACATCATCCTGAGGCTGCCGGACCTCCCGATCTGGATTGAGAGAGAGGCAATGGCGGAAAAGGATGATCGACAGTGGCCTATGGCGAACGGACTACACAGGGAAAGACCATACGACTATTGCCGCCAAAATGAGTAGGGATCTACCCATCATTGCGACTAAAGGCAATATTCCAGATGGCAGATTAAGACTTAGAAGGAATTTCCAAGTGGAATTTCCATCAAGGGAAGAGTGGCTGTCAGGCCAGGTATGTACGCCGAGCCGTACACGCATGGTACACTGACGGCTCATGGATGGCTAATACACAGTCATCCGAAGCCGGTGTATACCTAGACAACACTAAATCAGGAGAAAGCACTCCGCTGGGGAGATATGCCACTCTTTTCCAGGCGGAGGTGTTTGCTATTTTGAAAGTAGCAACCAAGGCGGAGGTAACAGAAGGTGTAGAGAGTATATATATTTACTCGGACAGTCAAGCCGCTCTCAGGGCGATCCAAAGACCCAGGGCAAGCTGTAAGCTAGTTCAGGAATGTGGAGATGCCCTAGACAGATTGGCTGTGCGCAAGGAAGTACGACTCAGATGGGTTCCAGGGCACAGTGGCATCGAGGGCAACGAACGGGCCGATGAATTGACAAGACAAGGCTCAATGAGCCACCTCGTCGGTCCAGAACCTGGTCTGGGCTTAAGTAAAAGGCAAATCTCTCAGGAACTAAATAACTGGGCCTGGAACAAGACAAAGCACAATTGGAGAGGAAAAGAAGGATGCAGATAAGCCAAGGAAATGGTTTTAAATCCTGACGGATCCAGAGCAAGGCGACTGCTAAAAAGGAGCCGAGAGGACATCAGGAACTTGGTAGGTATTCTGACTGGGCATGGAAGCCTAAACAGACATCTGCACCTTATCGGCGTGAGGGACAGCCCACTCTGCCCGAACTGCGGGACAGGGGAGGAGGCCTCATACCACTATATAGGAATTTGTGATAGATGGAGTCGCCAAAGGAGGAAGATACTGGGAGCACCAACACTTGCTCGGGAAGATCTAAAGGATCTGGACTGGGAGGACGTCCTCACCTTTATCAAGGTGACGGGCCGTTTCAGTGCGGGCCGGGTGTTGGAAGTAGCCAGGTAGGGGAGGGCGGATCGGGGATGGTGAAAAGGGACTTATAGTCCTACTTACTGGGCTTCGCCCCCCCCCCCCCATTCTTACTACTACTACTAGTACTCTTAGAAGTAAAAAGTTGATCATATGAACAAGAAGCCTTCCAACTTGCCTGATTATTTTACATAATCGATTTTAGTAAATTAGTTCATAGCCTAACATTATCATAGTGAGAGCCGGAAGTAAAAGAGTAAAACCCGAGGGGAAAACCACCTCAGAATTTTGGTGTACAAGCTAATAGAATTTTTAATTTTTTTTTTGAATTTATTAGCATTTATTTTTAGTATTTTATAGAATTTAATTAGAATTGTTTAGAATTTTTTCCTATTGTGCATGCTCAAACGCACGCGCGACGCGGCGAACTTACGCAATAAATATTCTGGTTTCAGAAGCTATTAAATTTTTTTAGAATATTTAGAATTTTTTAAAACAATTACATAAAAATTAGCATTTTTTAGAATTTTAGAATTTTTGTTGTACAAAATTGGATAAGTGGTATCCTCGAAACCACCTTAGAATTTTGGTATTTTACTTAATAGAATTTTTAGATTTTTTAGCATTTCTTAGAATAAAAAGAATTTTTAGTATTATTCAGAATTTTATAAAAATTAGCTGAACTTTTTTAGAATACATTGCAACACGTTTTTTTTTAAAGATTGAACCCCAAAAATTTTTTCCAATTAATTAAAAAAAATTGAACCTAGCCCCGGAGAGTCGCGTTACAAAGCCCGGCCCCTGTCGTGGGGTCGTTTGAGCGCCACCCGTTCTAGCCAGCTAAACGGAAAAAGCTCGGCAGGTGTTGTACCGAGTGGCTAGATTCGCTCATAAAATTAACCGGTTCTTAATTTCGAACTATCAGAAAAAAGTTAGAATATCAGGAGAAAAAAAAAAAAAAATAAGAATAATTAGGGCACTATAATCATGCAACTTAACCTATCAAGAAAACAACAATCTAAAAATTTAATGGCCAATATATTTGCTACTAACTTATTCTTTTTTGCAAA
The DNA here is from genome assembly GCA_016904865.1 of Pissodes strobi. Lineage (NCBI taxonomy): Eukaryota > Metazoa > Arthropoda > Insecta > Coleoptera > Curculionidae > Pissodes > Pissodes strobi. The sequence goes on from JAEQML010055257.1 coordinate 26,873, forward strand.
CAAAGCAACAATCTAACTGGAGAATGAATATGGTTATATTAAGAAAAATGTGGTTGAGTGGACAAAAGAATGTTAAATGACTTAAAGTAACTAATAAAATAAACTGAGTACAATATGAAGATTGTACATACAGAGACCAATTCAGTTGGGAAACCTCAGTTCTATATGCCTTATCACTAAATGCACTAAACTACTTATCAAAGTGATCACTTGGCGCAGACTAAGCTTCTTACAACTAGGTATGCGTGCGCTAATAGCTGCACTGATGGTGATAGTATGCCGCAATGAGCGGACACAATGATTAGATCAAAAAAAAACTTGAGAAGTTAATAAAAACACCAGATCAGATTAAAATATGGTTAGCTTGATTCATATGATAAAAAGATAAAAGTTCAGAGCAGTTATATCTGCCGACTAATTAATGAAATGAAAAATTAATGAAAAGAATGAAGTTATCCAGCCAGCACTTATCTTTTAAAATGAGAAAACCAATCAAAGCAATTTGATTAACTGGTCCGATAAACCAGTGAATAAATATAAATTTAATTAATTGAAATCAATGAGCTACCTCAATTCAAGGTGGGATTTATATCGATAAAAGTAAACAAAGATTAAACATCAGACACAATGAAACATAAAACGTATACCCAAATCCCGTCGTCGAACTCTGTCGATGGCCTCTAGTGTGGGAACCACCGCCGTTCTCTAACAGAAGTTCTGGCCCAGCACAGCTCTAGAAGCACAAGAAGTTTGGGCCCAGCCGAAGAGGTTCTGGCCCGGCCGAAGAAGTTGGTTCACCAGGTAAACTACTGGCCCAGCAGAAGGAATTGGGTCAGCAGGAGAAATTCTGACCCAGCCGAAGGACCCTGAAATAATCCAGTACGCATTAAAGGAAGCCCCCTTACTTTAATAAAAATCATAGACCCCCTTACTTTAATAAAAAAATCATAGACCCCCTCCCTCTTTGCATAAATACATCTTCTTTATAAAACAAATTTTCCCAGACAAAAAAAACCATGGACTTGCAGTGCAATAAAGCAAATAAAAGAGACATTAAGGTTCAGGTAACTTGAATATAAAAAGATAGGTATGAATCACCCCTAAAAGAATATATAACTTCCCCACATGATCAAAATTAAAGTTGCATTAAAATAAAAATTCGGATCAAGTAAAATGGAGTAGATAAGATAACACATGGGAAAAGCAAATGGCGTTATGTGCACAAAAAAAAAATAAAAGGTGGATAAGCAATCAATTTCATTAATTTAGGCAAAAATGGTAGCGATATTTACCTCACTCGGACTTGAGGGTTTAGAGGAGAATCGACGGTCTCGGTCTTATGGGACGAACGTGGGAGCCGCTAGAAATAATGGAAACAAAAAAAATTTAGCAACATGGCGGTCAAGTGCTCCATAGGCCACAGAAAAAGGAATCCAGAGAAAATGCTTACCTCGTATAGCTTGTAGAACCCGAATAATCGGTCGTGTCAAAACACAAACAGAAACGCACAGAAATCCCCTATCAAAGGGTTGTATTATACCACAATACGCAACACGTGCCGTTTCTTGCTATACTCGCAAGCGTTCACCAGGCAGATAACTTAGCAAAGAGACCTCTCCAACCTTCCGTCTCCTGTCAATTTGCCCTAAATTAAATACTGACTGCGACACAAGTAGTGATGGGCTGAAAACTCGGCGAGTGACTCGATACAAGGAATAACTCTAAGAAAATAAACGCCCCAATTCTCGCCTATTATGATGATAAACGACGGCGGAAGCCACGAATAGTGAGCCGAAATTACATTCTTCCGGAAAGGCTAGGAAATGCTCCAACAGCAATAATAAACCTTCAAAAATCTAAATCGAGACTGAAAACGCGCGATACGTAGCCCATCTCTAATATTCCGTGACGAAGGTCACAAAAACTACTAGGTACCAAAATACAGATCAACAAGTCAAACGCAGCGTTTTTGCAGGCTAACTGAATTCTTAGAAATATAATTCGATTCGCTGGCGGTTTACGATAATATAATGCAAATCAAGCCAAGTTAACTTAATAATAAGGTACATACATCGCTTATCAACTAAAATAGCTAATCACAATGGATTCTAAAAGCTAATGCGAATATTTAGCTAATCTATACTTAAAATATAGGTAATTTTACATTGAGAAAAGAGGCAATTTCAAGCGAATTATTAAATTCAGAATTAATAAACCGATGAGTGCGGCATATAAATGAAATTTTAAAAATGGCAAAATCGAACTGTTACAACTCCCCCTCTCCTTCAAAAGGAGGGAAACTTAGAGGAAGTTAACCGACGATAATAAATTAATTGAGATAGGTAATTCAAAGCACTTATGTGACGTACGGGTGTACCCTACAGCTAACCTATAGCAAATTAAAGTAACTTCAAAGGTATCGCATAAAAAAAAAATTGATAAGCCAAAACATTACTGACCACCAGCTAATTTAAATGTCACCAATTTCCAAATTAAATTAGTACATTAAGCTTCTTTTTTTTTTTTTTGAAAAAAAAAAACTAATAAGAAAATTAAGTAATTAATATATATAATAACATAACTGGAACAATTTCCAGAAGCCAAAAATAAATTGAACCAACCAGAACTAAGTAATAATAGAATATAAACCTATATTCAACATAACAGGCATACGTCACCCCAAACACTATGCCACGGTCAGCGATGGGATACTCAAAGCAATGACAGAAGCTAATTCATTAAAATAACCACCGGATAGATTGAACCATTAAATTTTAAATAATAAAAATCAATAAAAATTAAATTAAATAAGTAAAGATAGATGGACAAACAATCAGGAAAATAGAAAAATAGATAAAGTTAAGTAACGAGAAAATTAAAGCCAAAAGGTACATAATAAGATAATGCAGAGCAAAGAAAATCAAGAAAGGTCGGAAAATCGACAAAGCTAAGTAATAAAGTAAGTAGAGAAAATTAAAGACAAGGTAAGTTACTTACAATTACAAATAACTGAGAAGGATAACAGTGAATGCAGAACAGCTTTCTCAAGGCTGCTCTAGCGACAACAGTAGTAAGCGACGGAAGGTCAGCGTTACTACAGCACTCTGTGGGCTTTTACCACAACCAGTATCTCTGTGCAGAAGAAATTCTTTACCAATTTGATGTAGGCAACCATCAAGTTTCGCGCCAAGCCAGTTACCTACAACAAATCTATTGCCCCGACTGCAGAGCAAAGAGAAAGGGAAAAAAAAACGACAAGTCCAGGTAATATCCCAAATAAATGGTAATGTAACCGTTAAGTCACAAAGTTCTAGACCGAAAAGTGATTAATACTCTGAGCAGTAAATCCAGATACATCTGAAGTAACACAAGTTACATTGCTCAAGTATAAAAAAAACTAAAAGGTAATGGTCTAAGCAGGAAAAGCCAGCATAACTGAAAAAACCCGAAGGTTAGTCTACTTAGGCCCAAAAAAAAACCAAGTCAAAAGAAAGGTAAGCAAATCAACGAAAAAGCAATCATAACAATCAGATAATAAGATAAAGGTAACGAAATAAATTCAAAAATAGATAACCAAAAATCAAAGCAAGTAACTATCAAGGTAAGTAAATCAACTAAAAAAGGCAATCATCAAATCAGACAACAAAGTTAAGGTAACGAATAAAATTCAAAGATAGATAATCAATCAAATCAAATAGGTAACAAGGTAAGTAAATCAACTAATAAAGGTAAACACTAAAATCAAACAATAGAATCAAAATCAAGGTAACGAAATAAATTCAAGAAAAATAGCTAATCAACGCTCATACCCACAGTATAACAGTTTTCAGCTACCCATAAAAAAAACAATATCAGATACAATAGTCGCAATTCGGTGTCAAATTCGGGGGGTTGTCATAATCAGGAGAATAGTCAAATTCGGGGAAGTCATAGCCAGGTGTGTCAAATCCGAGATATTCGTCAAATCCGGGAAAATGGTCACAATTAGGAAAACAGTCAATTTCGAGAAATTTGTCACAATCGAGTAAGGTCACAATTCAGGATAATGTCCAAGCAAAATGCATACAGATAAGAATTAATTTTTAAGATAGCTTATAAACCCATAGTAAAAATTCAACAAAACAATGTAGATATAAGAAATTGACAGAAAGAAAAAAAAAATTAATATCACAAATAAATCAAGGTAGATACAGAATATTAAAGATAACCATTATTTAAGAAAATTTAAATTCAAGGAATAGAAATACAAATTACTCATTAATTTGGTTTGAATCAGTTAGATGAACCATCAGAACCGGAATCGATGTACACCGGTTTCAAGTCTTGAACATGCCAAATACCCTTGCTATTACCGTGTTCATCCTGGAGTTCGTACGTACACGTACCGGTTTTCTTTTTGATCTTAAATGGACCTAGGAACTCAGGAGCCAATTTTGAGCTAAAATAATTGGCGGCGTTAGAGAGCACTTTATTTTTACGCCATACCTCTTGACCAGAAACAAAATTGACCGGACGTCTTCGAAGATTGTATTGGTGTCGATTTCTTGACTGTGCCGACCCAATTTTCTTATGAATTTTCTCAAAGAGCTGTTTAAAAGTTTCGATTCGTTTTCGAATGTAATTTTGACTGTCCGTCTCGGCCGATGGAATGCCTTCGGTATAATCTTGCCCAAAAAGTTTATGTTCCCGCCCAAAGTTCACTAGATAGGGGGTATAACCAGTAGTTTCGTGACGTGATGTCCGAATAGCACAACCAATAGATGGAAGATTATCTTCCCAAGTTCGATGATCGTTTTGGTTGACATAAGATCGCAACATGCTTTTGACGACTCTATTGACACGTTCAGTATGATCAGCACGAGGATAATAAGATGCAGTATAGAAAATTTTGACCTTATACTTGTCACAAAGAGATTGGAATTCTTTGGATTTCATCTGAGTACCATTATCACAAGTTAGATACTGTGGAGCGCCATAAACCAAGAAAATGCCCTGTTCTATATGTTTGACTAAAGTTTTCGCTGTAGCAGAACGGCAAGGAAAGAGAACGACATATTTACTGAAGTAGTCGGTAACTACCAAGATGTGAGTATTGCCCTGTTTTGAACGAGGTAATGGTCCTACAAAATCTAGACTGATGGACTGCCAAGGTTCCCGAATATCGGGTCGATTACCCATTAAACCTGCTGGTGCTTTTTGCTCCACCTTATTTTGAGCACAAATATGACAAGATCGGACATACCTAGCAACATCTGCTCTCATCCTAGGCCAATAGTAACGTTCAGCTATTCTCCAAAATGTTTTAAAAATTCCAACATGACCTGAAGTTGGAAGATCATGACAGCGAACCAGGACTTCTTTTCGACGATCTTTCGGCAAAACTATTTTCCAAGAACTGGACTGATCAGGGAAGTCGGGACTTGTAGTCTTAACAAATTTAAAAAGATTACCATTTTCAACTCTCCAACAAGGAAATTTATCTGGCTGTTCTTCCAGCTTTTTCAACATATCGACATACCACTTATCAGAAGTGTTGGAGTAAGAAGGCAACGAATCCTCCACGGCTGCGATATCTTCTGTCAAAACTGGTACGGACCTAGATAGAAAATCTGGCACTATATGCTCTTTGCCTTTTCGATGGATTAGTTGAAAATCATAAGGTTGTAAACGAAGTGCCCAACGACCAAGTCGACCCTGCGGATCCTTTAAATTATGTAACCACAATAGTGAATGATGGTCTGTGATTACCTTGAAATGAACTCCCTCTAAATAATGCCTAAGTTTTTCCACACTCCAAATCACTGCAAGACACTCCTTTTCCGTGACTGTCAACTTCATTTCCTGCCTAGTAAGGGAACGTGAAAGATAAGCAATTACCTTTTCCCCATCATCGAATTGCTGGGTTAGAACAGCGCCTAAGCCATAAGAAGAAGCGTCAGTTTGAAGGGTAAACATGCGGTTAAAATCAGGACAGGACAAGACTGGAGCGGTAACAAGAGCTTCTTTAATTGACCTAAACGATTCCTGACAATCTGGAGTCCATTCCCATTTTATGTTCTTTTTGGTAAGCCGAGTGATAGGGGCAATAACAGAAGAAAAGTTAGGGACAAATCGTCTGTACCAGGAAGCGGTCCCAATAAAACGTCGGATCTCAGTCACATTCTTTGGTGGTGATATATTAATAATAGCCTGCACTTTTTCTGGATCGGGCCTCAATCCTTTAGAATCCACAACATAACCAAGATATTTTAGTTGGGGTTTGCAAAAGTGACATTTCTCTTGAGAAACCTTTAGTCCGGCTTCTTCTAAACGATCAAACACAAGACCTAATATCCTCAAATGGTCTGAAAAAGTCTTGGAAATAATAATGATGTCGTCTAAATAGACCATGACGTTGTTTTCTAAGTCAACACCTAAGACACGGTCGATGATACGTTGCCAGGTAGCAGGCGCGTTGGTTAAACCGAAAGGCATGCGCAGAAAATGGAAGAGGTTTCGACCTGGAACAGTGAATGCTGTAATCTCACGAGAAGACTCATCCAGAGGTACCTGCCAGAATGCTGATTTGATATCAATCGAGCTGATATAACGTGCGTCGCGGAGACGGTCTAAAATGGCTGAAATATAGGGAATGGGAAAGCTGTCCTTTTTAGTAATAGAATTGACCTTTCTAAAATCGATGCAAAAGCGATAATCATTGTCTTTCTTGCGCACCAAACATACAGGACTAGACCAGGGACTTTTCGATGGTTCTATTACACCTAGCCTTAACATTTCATCTATTTCCTTATCTATAATCGCCTGCTTGAACGGAGAGACAGGGTAATAACGTTGTTTAATAGGTCTTGAGCCAGGTTCTAATTCGATTACATGCTCAGCTACTTTACAGTAACCAAGACCAGTACCCATTAAAGAAAATTTCTCCTTTACCAGCGAGTCAAGAGCGGATCTTTCAGAAACAGACAAAGAATCACCATCCACAATACTACAAATTTCAGGAAATTTATCTGAAAAATGCCAAACATTCTGTCTCAGATCAGGTACAATGTCCATGGCTTTCCAAAAATCGATACCTAAAATAAATCTATGAGCTAACTCTGGAAGTACTAAAATGTCTATTATACGTGTCCTATCTAACAAGGTTACAGGTGTCTGAAAATAACCTATACTTGAACAAGTCTGGCCATTAGCAACGGTACATGTGGTCTGATTTTTAATAAGTTTTAAACCTAATCCCTGCAAAATTTCTAAACCAGGTTGACCAACAATAGTCCGAGTAGCTCCGGAATCTAGTAAGCCTAAAATAGGGTGACCCAAAACAGATATTTCCAAATATGGGCGCTCGTCGCCGTGCGCATGTGCAATAATAAAGTCCAAAAAATTCTTATTAGGAAAATTAATGTCATTGGTCGGTGGAGTGGAAATAACAGGAGAGGTCTGCCGACCTAACGACTCTCCCGAACACCGTTTCCCGAACCGGAACACTTTGGACAATTTCTAGTAGTCACATCTGGAGTACCACAACGATAGCAATGGATTTTCTTACTGCTAGGGCATTGCCGATTTAAATGGCCTGTCTGGTTGCAGTTCCAACAAGTAACTGGACGTCTAGGAAAAGATGGTCTTTCAGCTGGTGCTCGTGCTGCTGGTAATGCAACTACATCAATGGGCGGTGGATGATCACTATATAAGCTAGAAGTAGATGCATCAGAAGCCAAGAAAGCAAAATCAGGTTCAACACAATTTTGTCGCCTCCTAGATGGTGGAATATAATGATCAGCTCGGTACTTTTTAGCTTCAAGCTTAAGGCACTCAGTCTCTAGCTCCTCCAATGAATTAACAACAGGAAGCTGAGTTGTGTAAAATGGGGATAAATTCCTAGAAATGATATCCAGCTGAACATCGTCAGACATACCTCCATAACGCCTAAACAAAGCATTCATACTAGACAAATAATCAACAATACTCTCAGACTGGTCTTGCGTTCTTTCCAAAATTTCTTTAAATAACCTAGCTTTATAATCAGGTGGTTCGAAATGTCTACACAGGAGATCAGATAAACTTTTCCAGTTAACAAACCTAGCTCGATTAGCACGGAACCAATTCAATGCTCTGCCAGAAAACAAATCTATCGCTGACTCAAATAATTCCTGTTCAGATATACCCCTAGCAATACGTAACTCAGAAACTCTTTCTAAAAAGTTGTGAACTGAAAGTTGTTTACAGTCACCTGAGAATTTAAGATTCCATTTTTCAACACGAGTTTTAAAATTACTAGAGTGACATGAACGCATTTTAGTTGGCGTGGAATTAGTTGGTGGTTTATTAGAATTTAAACTAGAATCAGAAGAGTCTGAATCCGAATCGTCTAACTGCGTTTTACTTAACAAAGCACTCAAATCTTTATCCGATTTCAACAGTGAATCTAAATTATCTAAAGCAGATAATATTTCTAGCAAAGAATCAGATCTAATTTTTAACTGTTCTTCTTTAAGATTAGCGGTAGGTATTCGATTAATTCGATTCAACAAATGAACGAGACGTGATTGAATACGTTCAAAATTAGCTTTCGACTTAGTGTCTCCTGCTAAACTTTCTACTGAAGTTTGGAGATCTTTTAATGTTGTTAAAATATATTCGATTTCACTGTCAAATTTAAGCTTATATGGTGGATAATTTAGAGGTTTGCCTTTCTTTTCTAATTGTAAAACTGGACGTAAAGCTGCTCTTAATTGTTCAACAGTTTTTGAATCATCAGCTGGTAAACCACGAATACTAAGTTCATAGACAAGCATCTCTTTCCTAAGATAATTAACTATCATATTGTAATCCATCTTTACTGACACAATAAGATAACAAAAGATAACAAAATTATAAACGAATAAAGAAAATTAGCAGGTAAATATAAATCAGCATAAAAAAATAAAGGTAGCTGTCCCCTTCGGAGAGCTCAATATGTTAATCAATGCGCAATATAGAAATATCAACAAAAAAAAAATAAATAAATCACCTAGTAAGCAATCAAATAATATCAAATAATAACAATAAAATATCAATGCTGGATAAATATTAAATCACTAGTTATCAAAATAATATGCAACAATAATATACAATGCTACCAATCCATGAAAATCACCTGGAAAATAAATCTAATAAGGCATACAGGACATAAATTAGAACAAATTTGCAATTTATCAAGAAAAGGTCTCTCAAAGAAAAAAATGATAGCCCAAATTTGCAATTTTGTATAGAATAGGTCTCTTCAAAAAAAACTGCCCTTTGAGTTGGGCGCCAAATTTGCAACACGTTTTTTTTTAAAGATTGAACCCCAAAAATTTTTTCCAATTAATTAAAAAAAATTGAACCTAGCCCCGGAGAGTCGCGTTACAAAGCCCGGCCCCTGTCGTGGGGTCGTTTGAGCGCCACCCGTTCTAGCCAGCTAAACGGAAAAAGCTCGGCAGGTGTTGTACCGAGTGGCTAGATTCGCTCATAAAATTAACCGGTTCTTAATTTC
>MU191335.1:0-35879 GCA_016904865.1 Pissodes strobi
CCCAACGCAGAAGTCTTATGTAATCTGTATTGAATGCAGTGGAATGTATTCGCGGATACACATGCAAGCTGCTGTATATCCACTATAATACGAGTTTGGTTAAATATATCCTGGTTTTTAGTTAGATAAAGCAAAATATATCGTACAAAATGCTGACAAAGTAAGAGCACGTATTACAACAAGTAATATTTCACTTTTCGCATGGCTCTCCGCTCGCTTCGCTCGCTACGGGGGCTTAAGAAAACAAAGCTAACCAAGTGCTAACCAAACCTAACCTAAGACATACCTAAAATCAAGAAAAAAGCTGTTTAGAAATATAACCTTAAAAAAAACGACGGGATTTGAACCCGGGTCGCCGAAGTGAAGGCTAACCATCCATACCCCTAGATCATCAGCAGACTTACAATCAGAGCGCGGGATGCGGGTGTCGGGATGTAAACACACAAATGCTAGACGTAGACTCTAATAAATGACGACGCTAGAAGAATCATCATCGCGCCTGCCCAACATGCCATGTTGTCAGCGTCTCTATTTGTGACGTCATACTACCGGATATGCCAAATGAAGTGATAAAGTGACTCACTCTTGAAATGATTTGAATCAGTTAGAAGTTACTTTTTAGATGCACAGTGGGAATACATAATCCACGTGTTATGTGGCAGTCAAAAATACAATCAGTAGACGTCACTAATAGCATTCTGCCAAATAAGACATGAACTTGGCAACAGTGTCGGCCGCTTGTCCAGAAACCTGTCAATTATGCCGCCAAAATTACATCCACAGAACTATATGAAACATAGAGCAATTTCCTTGTCGTAGTGCCGGATCAACTCCGAGCTGAAATATTATCGAACTTTAATAACGGATAATCACTGGAATACTCCGTCAATATATAAGCCTAGAGTGCCAAACATTGATACCAACCAATACAATCAGCAAATTCAAGCGTATGATAAATAAATCCTACAGTTAAGCAACGCAACTTAGAGTGGTTCTCGAGTCGATATCGATTGACGGACCCGACGGCGACGCGGCGTTCGTCGACCGACTATGAGTCTATGGTCCAAATCGGACAGATGACATGTCATACTTCTAACAAACATCAAATATTCCGTAATCACCTAAGTAGAACAATGGATTACCAAATCTAAATCAACGAGACAATTACCACAGTATGACCATCAAATGTACAAAAAGTAAGTTCCAATTTCAGTGCTAGATCTCCCTAAATAACCTTACAATATAACTCATGCCTGCATTGTATTCCAATTACTCTGCTAATCTGTAAACAATTTATCACTATTGTTTTCCTTTAGACACAACTCTCCAAGAAAGGCTGAAATACATTCCAGATGCCCAAAATATCTCAAATTAGCAATTAAGAGCCATAATTAGCAAAGTAGAAGCCAGAGGGTGGCCGTCAAGGTATATTATAGAACTGAAATAAAGAAAATAAGCCAAGTGATTAGACGAAGGGTTCCTTTTTCCATTTCGAAAGGCAGCACAATAAGCCAAACCAAGGGGACAATAGCAATATGCAACTAGGCTTCGTGGTTTCAGCTGGGAACGATATAACGTGTGCGTAAAGTTAACCGTTCATATGAAGGCATGTGCATTTGATATGTATAGACATAAGTATGAAATATTTGCTTTGAAATACCTAGTTTAATGGATTAGGTTCCATGCTTTCCTAGTACTAGTACTATTGTGATGTTCATATAATTTTTGTAGTCTATTTCAATAAATAATATGATGTTTGATTATCCCCCCCCCCCCCCCAGAAATACGTTCTATCTATTGTCGTCCTACGTCAATTTTATTTAAATCTCTTTCGTCATTTTGACCAGAAAACAGGTTATCTTATAATATGTCATCGTAGCCCGTTACAACATGCCCCCTCCCTAATAACGTTGGACCCAACTTACTATAATTGTATAATACATAATATCATCAGTGTTACGTTCTGGATCCAATCTGACTCTTTGTAACTTCCTTTCCTAGCCTCCACTGCAGTCTACGTCTCAACATGGATTGACATGCCCATAATATAGTTGAGGGTATTATACGTGAACAGTGCCGGATTTACTTACCTGGGAGTGTTAGGGCATCAAAGAATCGGGGCTTTACAGGCTATGCTTGTGCGTTTTGCTATACACAAACAAACGAGTAGAATATAATAATATTGCAAGTTAATTAGACAATTTTTTTGAAAAAATATAGATGCCTGGTTAGTGGTTAATGAACTGAAATGTAATTTTTATATAATGTGAAAAGTTAATAAATTTACAAAAATATACACAAATAATTGTTTATATTGGTATTAATGCAGAATTTGCATTGCTGGTTGCAGACCCTAGGCCTTAGAGTGTCATCAGTGCCATCTATCTCGTGATCTGGTACATATATTTATAATGCTCGATTGTGGGGAGTTACAGAAATATTTATCGCATTATAATTTAAAGTGGGCCATATTATAAGGTCTTGCGGCAGTACACATAAACACGATTTATACCAGTTCCTATACTCTACGAAATTCAGTTGGTGGCTAAAGATTGCATTAAAACATTTTCGTTTAAGGCAAAATGCAAAAATATGTAATGTTTTTATGCCTGCACCCATCCACTTATGTCTTATCTAGAGTTCTCTGCTTGCTTTAGATACCCAAAAAATACCAAAAAAAAAAAAAAATTACCTAAAGGTGCCAGATCAGGAGATCGAGCAGCTCATTTCTGCGGACGCATATCAGATGCATATCGTTTCGCTTATTTAGGCCAAAAATGTCTTAATCTCTCATTTTAAGAGGATTTCACTATTGGCTCCTATCCTTTTTGGTTCAAATACTTCGGCAAGAACAATTCCGTAAGTGTTAGATCAGTAAATCGAGCAGGTCGTTCGTTAGAATACATAAATACATATTTCGACCTATTTTTTGGAATTAATTAAGTGGGTGCCTAATGATTGGAATTAATTTTATAATTTGAGCTATCGTGAGATGGTTAAAAATCACAGTAATTTTTATTAACGATAATATGACTTCCATTAACTTAGGTTGTGTCTCCTGCCCTCTGCAAGAATAAGTTCATAGGTGTTAAATCCCAGGATCGAACAGGGCATCCGTCACGAGAGGGTTGAAAAACTCAAATAATGATATTGTTTACAAACTCAGAAAACTCCATGATACAAGAGATGGTTCTCAAATCTCTCAAATTGCCTTGAGCGTCTTATTTCTAGCTGTTTGATTAGGAAATAGGAAAATTATGTTCTTGATCCAAAGAACCATCCAGTAAACATCGGATTAGACGAATTTTCTCAGCAGTTTAGTATGAAGTGTATCAATAAGATGCATTGTTGATTATCCAAAAAAAATTTAGTGGCATCATGTGAACTAGATTTTATTAAAAGTAAGACGAATTTAAAAACCGCAACTGATTGTCGTATTAGTACCCTAGAATATTTAATTTCGAATTTTGCGCTTTGAACTATGATTGCACTATTTCCAAAAGGGAATAGTTCAGTGTTACCCGAGTTCAGCAAATGTATTCGATTTTAATTCAATTTCACTGAAAGTGAAATGTTAAATAGTTTCCTCTAGGTCGCAGTTCTACTTCCAGGGATGGATTTGGCACACTTTGGCTCACAGGGGTAGCATTCGGATCACAATTAATAAATGAAGGAGATTAATCGAAATTCAACAAAGAGGCAAAAAAATACTCTGGAATTCATAACGATACCCCGTCGGCGTCGACAACAACATTTCTGAGTAACGAGATCAAACGTCCGTTTCAATTACATTAAATAAACACGCCACTCGTTTAAAGAGGCGAATCTGTCCGTTCCATAAACACGGTTTCGTAATGAATCGAACATTAAGAGCGGAGTAAACAGCGCCGGGCATCCATCCTAATGGCAATAACGAAAATATTTCCATAGGTCGCGACAGGTGAAATATTGTTCTAACTAAAATAAAGAATCGTTTCTCTCGACTATATGAACGCTTAGCAAACACTTTGGTGGAACGTGTTTGGCTGGTGTTGTGTATAACGGACGGGACTGCGTAGTATTGATTTGACACATATAAAGCCATTACATAAATGTTGCAGATCCTAAATCTAAATCAATTATTAGTATATTTCCATTTTCTGCTCGATAAAAGGCGTCCTCCATGGAAGCCAAATTTGGAAATTTAGCTTTGACAGAATCAATCTTTGCTTCAAGTTTATTTCATCAAGATTTATCGATGGTACTTCCGGCGTCGATTCAAAACATGCTTTATATCAAAATTGACCTTCTCAACTTTTTTATTCAGATCCGGTAGCGACATCAAGCTTAGATAAATATGAGATTCAACTTTGACTTTTTGTTATTAAATCATCTGAGTAATGCAATGAATTGATTAAATATTGATTCACTATTGTCTTTCAAATTGTTCATTACCATCCAGATATTAAATAATATAAACAATATTACTTCCATCTTGATTCATAACAGCCAATTTACGTGCGGATTTGCGATGTTAGTCCTTTTTTTCAAGATGGCCAATTTTTCTCCACGTTCAAAACTACTTCTACCTCGAGCATAACGTCAAGAATTATTGATACTTCATGGAGGAAGTTATTTGTGGGTTTATACCATCTTAAAATCCCATATTATTTCGGCTTTCTCTAATGTAGCGTAAATTATTTTGGGTCTGATATTTCAGGAATCGTATCTTATGTCAATTGACCCCCGAGCGCCAGAGGCGGGTAGAAAAGAGCTGAATGTGGACCAAGGGTTATGTAATCATCAAGAGTAGTAAAAGGGCGTTAAATTGTTCCAGTAATCCGCAATGATAACTACTACTTATCTAAAAGTAAATGTTTCTTCATGTTAAGTAGGTTTTAGGAGCATGAACTCCAGTTTTGTTTCGAGGACATGCTTGCCGACAATCTGAAATTCTGTTGACATTTGCACTTTAAGGGTCACGTAGTTAATTAATTTTGTAAAACGTATACCTCGTATAGGTGTAGTAGATTAGGTCTTATTTTCAATGCGTTTTATTTCGACTCGTGGGGCAACTGCATTTTATCGACCCAATTTATAGACAATTTGCCCTTGCTCTCTTTTGTCTGAATTAGCGTTTCTCAATGTTGTGATTCAAACATTATCCTTTTAGTTTTCTTGAGATTCCTTTCCTAGAGGAAACTGGGTTGATTAGTTTTGAAATAGTAGAGCAGACTGAAATACCCGTGAAACAATATGTCACATTCAGATAATTAAGCTCATCTTATTTTATAATTGTTACTTCATAATGGAAGTTATTTGTGATTTTATACCATCATAAAATACCATATTATTTCGGTTATTGTTTTTTAAGTTCTTTTGGGTTTGACATTTCAGGAATCATATCTTATGTCAATTGACATCCCGTTTCGTGATGCTATCAATCGACCAGTTCTGGTAACATGTTCCGAACCACGTGGTTTTTGATCTCAATTTTTTTTAATATCCGTTTTTCGCACCAGTTGTTGTTGATATTAAAGATCAGTTACGGTAATGAGTATAGGGCATACTTACTCTACTTTTACTTTTCGTGTTCGGTTCAGACTGACTCATTTTAAAATAGTTAGCGGCCGCCATGGCCTTGTCATTTCCAAGAAACAAGTCCTCCATCCTGCAGGGCTGCTCAAGCATAGGGCAGACCAAAAGATGATTCAGGTCCTGAATTGCCATATTCATTTTGCATCTCGGAACTCCAACTCTCTTCGATTCAGAGTCCTACACACAAGGTAAGGGCATTGGCTTCCGGAAGCAAGTTCCTCTCTTACCATTTCTGCATTGTTCTGACCGAGTTTCTCCCTCCACGTCTCAACGCGATTTCCCTCCGGTAAACCCTCCAGTGTCTTGGTTCAAAAAAGAAAACTTTTTCTAGACCTGAGACCTTTGTTCGGTGGTTGGTGGCCGTGCAGAGAGTGTCTTGGTTCGTATTGTTGCTTGTTCCTTTCAATGTCGGCAGCAACCTCACGCCGAATATGAGGTGGGGCAATTCCAATTATAGGATAAAGTTTATGAACAGCGGTGGGTTTAAGGCATCCAGTCACTATTCGTGCGGTCTCATTGACGGTCGTGTCAACGTGTTTTGTATGTCTCGAAGCGCTCCAGACCGAAGCTGCATATTTGGAAGCTGTTATACACAAGGTTAGGACGGATGTTCTCAAGGTTTGTGGATCGGCTCCCTAATATCTATTTGTTAGTTTCCTAAGAATGTTGTTTCGAGCGCTTACTTTGGCCTTTGTATGTATGCAGTGCTGCTTGAAACTTAGTGTACTGTCCAGTGTAACGCCTAGGTATTTTGGTGTCTGGAAATGTTGCAACTGGGTTCCACGCCAAACAATGTTCAACCCTCTCCTTGCCTGTTTGTTGTTGAGATGAAAAGCACATACCTGCGTCTTGCTAGGATTTGGTCTAAGATGATTGGAGTCGTAGTAATCAGACAGTTCCTCCAAAGACCCTGAGAATTTGGCCGCCACCTCCCCAAAGCTTTTGCTTCATCCGTGTCAGGTGGAAGTCCCGTGTTACTTGATACACTTTCGTCAGCAACTTTCTGTGATTTACTATATCATATGCTCCCGTGAGGTCATTAAATACCGCATCAGTCATCTGTCTTTCCTCCAAGTCATCCTCGATGAATTGAGTTAGGTTTAGATGACACAGCAACGAAACAGGCCTGTAACTCTTTGGATCGTTGGAATATTTTCCTGGTTTGAGCAACGCAATTACTCTTGCTTTTCTCCACATATTTAATATTCTAAGGCTAGTGTTATAAGTATTAAATAATTCCAGCAGCCACTGCAACGTTGTCTCGCCAAAATTCTTGATCTGTTCAGTCCTCAAGTCATCGACAACAGGTGCTTTATTAATCTTCATGTCATTCACCGCCGTATTGAGCTCGTCTCTACAAAAGGGTTCGCGGAGGTAGTAGTCCTCATTATTCACATATCGGGTTAGTGGTTGTCGTGACTACCTTCCCCTTATCATGCCGTTCAATAGTAACTGTGTGGCTACTTAGTTAGCAGTTACTTCGGTGAAAGTTTCATTTGGCTTCTGAGATTTTTAAATAGTTTCCAAGCCCTTCTACTATTTGTTTTCATATCAAAGTTTTCCATCAAGTTACGCCACTTTAGCGTTCTACCCTCGGCGATGGACAGCATGACCTGCTTTAATTGTGCTTCAGCGAAATGGTCCTTTTCGAACAGTTTCTGGTAACGATTGCAGCGGTTTAGTGTTTTTCGATAGGCCTGCTATGTATTGCGTTCTGCACCGTCTTGGTATATATTTACGTGATATTTTTCTTATCAGTTCATTGAATAACTCATAGTTTTCTGATCGGGGTGGTAGCTTTCTTACTTCGGCATCCAAATTTTCCCTGAAACTGTTCCAGTCGGCCTTCTTAAAATTGAATCGTCTCTTAAACGGGACTTGTTCTGGTTCCAAGATAGCGCTAGCGATACAGATAATGGGTCTGTGTTGCGTCTTCGGTATTGGTTCTCCCATTTGTTTGCTACAAATTGCTGCCAGTCTCGGTGACACAAATATATTATCTGGATTGTATCCTCTCTTCCATCTACCACTATTAAAAGAAGATAGTCGCTTCGGGTCATGTATTAGCTGGAAGTCGTGTGTTTCAGCTTATTCTTCGAGATCTACTCCGTTGCCATCGGTTTCCCTATATCCCCATGCGGTACTTTTGCAGTTGAAATCGCCAAGGATGAAATTTGCGAGCCGGTATTTAAAGTTTGCAGGTTTATGGAAGGCGAATGGAACGTTAGGTGGCTTATAGATTCAGGTCACGCAATACTGCGGCGTTTCAACAGTGAGTACCTCAATATCATCCGTATCCGTTAAGGAGGCTGACATGATGTTGGCACCTGGCCTAGCAAAGACCATATTGATTATGGGGTCTCTCCAGGATCGGCTCCATTCCTTCCACCCTGGGCCTGCATCTGTATAGGGCATGCCTACCGGTGTCGTAGAAGAACAATCACAATGCATGAGTGGTCCGAATCTCGGTTGACGTCATTGCTCGTGGATACGGTTGTCGTAGTGCAAAGTAATTGAATAAAAAACAGACCTTTATGAGTGAAATGCGGAAGGGATTGGCTAGCTTAAAGATCGCACTCTTCAAAGGTCAGCCGTTGTGATTGCCAATGAGGTGTCATGATAGAACAGTTTATAGTGAAATACCCTTGTCGGAATCTTCTACCAGATCCATTTTGAGTCGCACCTTTAGTGCACTATTTGTCTGGTCTCTAGACTGACTTACTTCAGGTGAGTTGCCTTTTGTTTTTTATGCGTCGCCATTTTGTTGTTGTTGTTGTTTTCTGTATCATCTACCTATCGAGCAGCCTAGCTAAATTCAGCTTTCTAGTAGATTTAACAAATCCTTCACAGGTAAAATATTGTATTCATCGGCTGAGTAGGCCTCTCTTTCTGGAGGTCGCCAAGGTAGTTAAGGATCAAAATTGCAGAAATTTAATGAAATTTGGTTTTAAGTACATTTCGATGACCTCCTGTTCTTCATTATCACTGCAGTACTCACCATATGGTATGGCGGAGTTATGGAGGACTTTATTTTTTTTAATATTAACTTTTTACACTTTCACAACATTAAGGTCGTTTTTAAGAAAACGACCTCGTTTCAGCACTCTCATAATAACCTTTAATCCACAGTTATTATAGTCGGGCATGAAATAAAATATTTTCTTAACTCAATTTTCTGTTTTGGTCAGAACTCGTTATCTCGAACACTAAATAACTTCGAATTACGTCCGCAACTCCCAAGTTAATACTTCGCAAACAATAAGGGAACGAAAGGCTGAAAATCCTGACGTCGCATTAATGAAAAATGAAGCTTTGTCTGAAGGAAGTTTTGGTGTGGGCTGGAAAAGCGAGGAAAGAA
The DNA here is from genome assembly GCA_016904865.1 of Pissodes strobi. Taxonomy (NCBI): domain Eukaryota; kingdom Metazoa; phylum Arthropoda; class Insecta; order Coleoptera; family Curculionidae; genus Pissodes; species Pissodes strobi. The sequence continues at coordinate 8,936 of MU191335.1, forward strand.
CCGACAACGACAGAATCCAAGTTTGACTAATCAAGAAGAGCGCTATTAACATAAAGATTAATTTTGCGGCGCGGCGCGGCGCTAAGATGAATGCTTCGTTCCTGTTCGAGGAATGTGTAATAAAGTTTACCTGCAGGCGAATATGTTAGAAAACTTCAACTAAACTACTCATCGCGTGAAAGGAAAAATCATTACCGATTTCACTCGCAGAGTTGAATGCTTTAACTCATGGCCATGACCTTTAAAGACATTAGGAGACAAATACCGATTCATTAACATCTCTTGCTCAGCATATATTTCTGCCCTAGAAAACTCGAAATTGAAACTTAATGCTGCCCTGATTTTGTTTTTTTGCCGTAGTAGTACATAACAGCCTTCTTACTAATTCCAAGTGCGGTCCTGACTTTGTTTTCCTTTTCCATATTGTTATCGTGGAGACCAAAAAGGACGTAAAGCAAAAACTAAGAAGTGTTGCCGTTTGGTAAATGAGTGACGTCTCATTAATTTGGACGGCCCAGACGGCGTCGACCTTCCAATAGGTTTTCACGGGATCGATTTTCCGCACGGTTGCGCTAATTTTCTTTTGTATTTCTTGTCGTATCGACGGAAGTTCTGCAAAAGATGCGCAAATACAAAGCGGTCCAGAGGCATTAATCCACGATCAATTATTGTTTCACATTTCCTGATAACCTACGCTTTTAACACAGCACCATACCTGTAGGTAATTCACAAGTCGTTTGCGCTAAATCGCAGCAAAAATATATTTATGGTGTATTGCAGCGCATTTTAACGAACAGCCTGCCCGGTTCGCTGATCTAGCACATCTGGATTTGATCTTGCGTGTGTATTTAAAACAAACGGGATACAGCACACAGTTCAAATTAATGGCGAAAATCGCTGAGAGTGAAATATTAATAAAAATCATCGTGATTTTTAACATTCTCGTGATAAATCTAATTAAAAGATTGATTGAAACTTTTAAGCGTCCACTCAATTTATTAAAATACAAATTGGCTCAAAAAATAGATATATGTGTCATAACGATACCCTGATCTAAACCTTTGGGCTTCTTTTTGTCTGAGTATACAAGACATTGTTTCAGTTAATGAGTAATGTGAAACATTGAGTTAGTTTCGACGTAAATAAGTGCCATGGTAAGTATCGTTATTTAAAAATATATTGGGGTTTCAAAAATTCAAATTTTGAACCGTCTACTGAATTTATATTAAAATATATTGCCTAACGGATGGCCAGCTTGATCGCCGGATTTAACACCTTTGAACTTATTCTTGCAGAAGTATCTACAAGAAGGAGAGTAGGAGATATAGTTTAAATCAATAGAAATCATAACAATATCGGTATTTAAAATTATTGTGACTTTTTATATTCTCGTAATAGCTCAAATTATAAAATTGATACCAATCTTTAAGTACCCACTGAATTTATTCAAAAAAATATGCCGAAATATGTTAACCGAAATTCACCCTTTCCACTCTGATAAATTAGTAACAGTAACATGTTATCTGGAACGACCTACTCTCAAACATAGCCTCTAGAAAGATCCAATTACAGCAAGCGCTTACCCCACTTAATTCCATACGCTCAGCAACCCTTATCCCTTAACAAAAGTCAGTCTTTAAGTTCTCTTCGACAGAGTTGCTGCGTAAGCGTGGCTCTCGTCCCTAAAATTAAGTTCGGCTTAATGCCAATTTCTCGGTGTATTTATCATTTCGGCCTTGCCATTTCTAGTTATCCTCGACTTAGTGCCAATTTCTTGTTCCTAAGTCTTTGAGCTTAGACAATTCGATACTATATATCTCCTACTCTAAGAATACAATTCACTCGAGATTAATTCTTCAATTAATACAAGAGTATTTCTTACAATAATTAGAACTTATCTCTCACACACAACTGTGCGTCAATGTTCCTGTGTAGTATAGATAGAAAGAACATGTCCAATGGCCTAGGATGTACGTTTAATAATAAACATTTTTGGTGTAATAAATTAAATAAAAATTTGAGCCTATTATTACATCTGGTCCTTCGACGAAGAAAACAATAAATTTGGGAAAAGCAATTCAAATCTTGCAAATCAAATAGCCACCAACTAAATTTCGTAGAGTAAAAATTGTTGCAAATCATGGTTATGTATACTGCCGCAATGCCTTATAGGTTGGACTGCCTGATTCCCTGATCTGAACATCTGGACTTATTCTTGTTGAAGTATCTGAAGCGGAAAGGATACGAAACACTGGCTGATCCAATGAATAATGTGAAACATTCGACCTAAATAAGTGAAAAGTCATGGTAAATATTACTGTTTTAAAAGGATATTTACAATTTTAACCATCCATTGAATTTATATTCAAATATATTGCTTAACGGATGGCCTGTTCGATCACCGGATTTAACACCATTGAACTTATTCTTGTAGAGATTAGGAGACACTGACTAAGTCAATGGCAGTGATGACAAATATCTTTATTTAAAATTATTGTGATTTTTAACATTCCTGTAATAGCTCCTATTACAAAACTGATTCAAATCTTTAGGCATCCGTTGAATTTCTTCAAAAAAGAAAAAAATGTGTTCATGCATTCTAACGAGAATAATTCAAATTTTAACAATTCACTGAATTCCTTAAAGAAAAATGAGCCCAAAACAATTTATTCATATGTCCGAAGCATGACCTGCTCGATCCTCTGATCTGACGCCTCTGGGTAAATTCTACTTTGTAGATCTAAAGCTTTAGTTTTAAAGAAGAATCTAAAGCAAAGTGAGTAGGAGACACAGCCTAAGGAAATGGAAATTATAGCAAATATCGTTATTTGAATTAAATCTTTGGGCATCCATTGAATTTTTTCAAAAAATGATGCGTTTCTGTATTCTATGTTCTCCTGATCTGACTCTTATCGAATTGAATCTGCCGGAGTATCGAAAGCAGAAATGATATGAGAAATTGCGTCAGCTAATAGTGGAAAGCTCTTAAAATGAGATGTTGGGAAACTTTTGACCTAAAAAAGCGAGTAGGTGTGATAAATATGGCCCTTTAAAAAAATTGCGTTTGGGCTTTCCGGTAATGCTCAAAGTACAAGACTGATTCAAATTTCAGGTAAACATGAGCGCAAGAAAATTGTTTATCTGGCACCTCCGGGTAAACTCTTGTTTGTGAATCTAAAACAGGCAGAGTGCTTGAGTGAATGAAGACTTAGTTATTTATGCATTTGTGCCGTAAACGAGAAAAATCACGTTATATATTATGATGGTTTAAAAAACATTCAAATCAAACCTTTAGCCAACAACTGGGTGGCCTGTTCGACCTCCTGATTTGATACTTCCGGACTTGTTTTTGTGACAGATACTGCCTTAAGTCAATGATGAAAACTCGTTTATTGGAGAAATTTTTGTAATTATTATAAAATAAGATAAAATTAATCCTCTCAAACATAACATGTCTACTAGTTAAAATATCAAATCAATTTCCTCTAGAAAAGTTAAAGAATCGCAAAAAAACTAAAAAGGAAAAGGGAAGTAACATTCAAGCAAAAGAGAGCAATGACAAATCGTCTAAAAAATTGGGCTGATAAAATGCAGTGGCTCCAAAAATCAGCATAAAACGCATTGCAGTTAAGATCTACTAAACCCATACAAGGTATATGTTTTACAAAATCAATTAACAACGCGACCATTCAAGTGCAACAAGCATTGGAGTTAATGCTCCTAAAACCTACTTAATATGAAGAAACATTTACTATGAGATAAATAGTAGTTATCATGGCGGGGTACTGGAACAATTTAACGCCCTTTGGCTTCACCTTAGTCCACATTCAGCTCTTTTCCGCCCACCTCTGGCGATTCCTCAAATATCAGATACCCAAAATAATTTAAAAAAATACACAACATTAAGTAAAGTCGAAATAATATTAGATTTTATAATGGTATAAGCCCACAAATAACTTCCACCATAAAGTAATAATTATAAAATAAGATAATATTTATTATCCCAAAGTGACATATTGTGAGTTTGTTGTCATGGTTATTTAATCTTTTTCTACTATTCAAAGTTCTCATAGACCCAGTTTTCTCTAGAAATGTTAGAGAAACTCAAGAAAACTAAAAGGAGAAAATTTGAATAACAACAATACCATTTAAGCAAAGGAGAGCAAAGACAAATCGTCTAAGAATTTGGACGGTAAAATGCAGTTGCCCCAAGAATCGGCATAAAACGCATTGTAATTAAAACCTACTACACCCATACAAGTTCCATGTTTTACAAAATCAATTACCTACGCGACCATTCAAGTGCAAATGTCAATAGAATTGTCGACAATCATTGGAGTCTTAATATGAAGAAACATTTACCTTTAGATAAGTAGTAGTTACCATGGCGGAGTACCGGATCAATTTAACGCCCTTTTAGTACTCCTGATGGCTTCGTGCTCCTTAGTCTACATTCAGCTCTTTTCCACCCGCCTCTGGCGTTCAGGGGTCAAATGACATAAGATAGGATTCTTGAAATATCAGACCCAAAAGAACTAAAAAAAATAACCTACATTAAAGGAAACCAAAATAATATGGAATTTTATGATAGCATAAACTCACAAATAACTTCCACCATGAAGTGACAATTATAAAATAAGACAAAATTAATTCTCCCAAAGTGACATATTGTGAGTGCGTTTTCATGGGTACTTCATGCTTTTCTACTGTTTAAAAGCTCTCATTAACCCAGTTTTCTCCAGAAAAGTCAAAGAATCTCAAGAAAATTAAAAGGAGAAAATTTTAATCACAACAATATCATTCAACGAAAAGAGTGCAAGGACAAATCGTCTAAGAATTTGGCCGATGAAATGCAGTGGCCCCAAGAATCGGCATACAACGCATTGTAATTAGGATCTACTACACCCATACAAGGTATACAAAATTATTAACTACGCGACCCTTTAAGTGCAAATGTCAATTTCAGATTGTCGACAAGCATTGGACTTCATGCTACTAAAACCTACTTAATATGAACAAACATTTACTTTAAGATAGGTAGTAGTTATCATGGCGGGGTGCGGGAACAATTTAATGCTCTTTTGGTACTCCTGATGGCTTCATCTCCCTTTGCCCACATTTAGTTCTTTTCAACCGCTTCTGGCGTTCGGGGGTCAATTGACATCAGATGTGATTCTTGAAATATCACACCCAAAAGAATTTAAAAAATTTACGCCACATTAAAGAAAACCGAAATAGTATGGAATTTTATGATGGTTTAAACCCACAAATAACTTTCACCATGAAGTAACAATTATAAAATAAGATAACACTAATTTTCCCAAACGTGACATATTGTCATGGTTATTTCATTATTGGCTACTAATTAAAATCTCTAATCAACCCAAGTTAAAGAATCTCAAGAAAACTAAAAGAAGAAAATTTGAATCACAACAGTAACATTCAAGCAAAAGAGAGCAAGGACAAATCGTCTAAGAGTTTGGACGATAAAATGCAGTTGCCCCAAGAATCGGCATAAAACGCATTGGAATTAAGATCTACTACACCCATACAAGGTATATGTCTTACAAAATCAATTAACTACGCGACCAAAAATGTCAATAGAATATCAGATTGTCGACAAGCATTGGAGTTCATGCTCTTAAAACCTGCTTAATATGAAGAAAGATATACTTTTAGATGAGTAGTAGTTATCATGGCGGGGTACTGGAACAATTTAACGCTCTTTTGGCACTCCTGATGGCATCATCCCCCTTGGGCCACATTCAGCTCTTTCCCACCCGTTCTGGCGTTCGGGGGTCAGTTGGCATAAGATACGATTCCTGAAATATTAGACTCAAAAGAATTTAAAAAATGTACGCTACATTAAACCGGTATAAAATGGCTGACAACAATCTTTACCTCCATATATAACTCCGGAAAAATACCTCAAGCCTGGCTTAGGTCTACATTTATAACTATTTCCAAAAAATCAGACGCAAAACAATGCAACGGTTACCACACCATAAGTCTCAGTCTCATCCCATTTATTGAAACTTTTCTAAAAATTCTGCAACAGCGAATATACAAAAATTGCGAACAACACATCGGACGAACCCAATTTGGATTCAGAAATGCAGTGGGGACCAGGGAGGCTTTGATCTGTATCCAAGTACTCTTCCAGAGATGCAGATATGTCAACTGCGATATCTATGTTTGATATATTGAATAAGAGCCTGAAGATATTAAAATGCAAAGAGGAGTAAGACAGAGGTGTGGTCTCCTCTGCTGTTTAACCTATACTCCGAAGAAACATTTAAAGAAGCTCTGGAAGATCTAAATGAAAGCATATTGGTGAACGGAGAATTTCTAAATAATATTAAATATGCCGACGACACGGTAGTATTCTCCAACAGTCTCCAAGGACTGACTACAAGAGATAATGTCAAGAGGTACAACCACTAGTCAACAGTTCGGACTAAGTCTAAATACAAATAAAACGAAATACATGGTCATCAGTAAAAATTAAACACCAACAGGACAACTACTGGTAGATGGTAAAGCAATATAGAGAGTTAACAAATATACATATCTTGGCACTACAACGAATGAACAGTTGAGATTAAATTTCGCATTGAAAAAGCCAGAGCACAGTTCGTAAAGATGGCTAAACTTCTAAAAAGCCATGACCTTAAGTTATCAACTAAGATAAGACTTCTCCGCTGCTATGTATTTCCGGTGCTGCTCTATGGGGTGGAATCCTGGACCCTCACAGAGGCAAGCAGTAAAAAACTGGAGGCGTTCGAAATGTGGCTCTATCGACGCATACTAACGATTTCTCGGTCAGAACACGTACCAAATAGGAGTGTCTTGGAAAGATTGCATAAAGATGTGGAGATTCTCAAAACTATCAAGAAGCGAAAGCTGGAGTATTTCGGGCACATTATGAGAGATTGAGAAAGATATGAACTTTTGCAACCGATAAGGTGAAGGTGTTCGGTAAAGGAGGGAAGAAGAAGAATAATGTGGCTGAAGAATTTAAGAGCTGGTTAACATCTGGACTTTTTCGAGCCGCTGTAAACAAAGTTCAGATAGCCCTGATGATCGCCAATACCCGATGACGGATAGGCACTGAAAGAAAAAGAAGACATTAAACCGAAATAATATGGGATTTTATGATGGTATAAACTCAGTAACAGTTATAAAATTAGACAAAATTAATTCTCTCAAAGTGACATGCGTGTTTTCATGGTTATTTCATGCTTTTCTACTATTTAAAAGCTCTCATGAACCCAGTTTTCACCAGGAAAGTTAAAGAATCTCAAGAAACTAAAAATTTGAATCACAACAATAACATTCAAGCAAAAGAGCAAGGACAAACCGTCTAAGAATTTGGACCATAAAATGCAGTTGCCCCAAGGATCGGCATAAAGCGCATTGGAATTAAGATCTACTAGACCCATTCAAGGTATATGTTTTGCAAAATCAATTAACTACGAGACCATTCAAATGCAAATGTCAATAAAATTTGAGATTGTCGACAAGCATTGCAGTTCATGATCCTAAAACCTACTTAATATGAAGAAACATTTAGTTTTAGGTAAGTAGTAGTTATCATGGCGGCGTACTGGAACAATTTACCGCTGTTTTGGCACTACTGATGGATTCATCCCCCTTGGCCCACATTCAGCTCTTTTCCACCCGCCTGTGGCATTCGGGGGTTAATTGACATAAGATACGATTTCTGAAATGTCAGACCCAAAAGATTTAAAAAAAAATGGGCTACATTAAAGAAAACCGAAATAATATGGAATTTTATAATGGTATAAATCCACAAATCACTCTCCATGAAGTAACAATTATAAAATAAGGTAAAATTAATTCTCCCAAGGTGACATATTGTGAGTTTGTTTTCACGTTTATTTCAATCTTTTCTGCTATTTAGAAGCTCTCATCAACCCAGTTGTATCCAGGAAAGTTAAAGAATCTCAATAAAACTAATAGGATAAAATTTTAATCACAACAATACAATTCAAGCAAAAGGGAGCAAGGACAAATCGTCTAAGAATTTGGACGATAAAATGCAGTGGCCCCAAGAATAGGCATTAAACTCATTGTAGTTAAGATCTACTACACCCGTTTACAAAATCAATTAACTACGTGGCCATTCAAGTGCAAATGTCAATAAAAGTTCAGATTGCCGACAAGCGTTGAAGTTCATGCACATAAAACCTACTTAATATGAAGAAATATTCACTTTTAGATAAGTAGTAGTTATGATGGCGGGGTCCTGGAACCATATAACGCTCTTTTGGTTCAAATTCACCTCTTTCCCACAACCCTCTTGTTTTCGAGGGTAGTAAAAGAAGTGATGCAACGGATTGGAGGCTGTTGACCAAAAGGTCCTTATTTATGCCATAACCCACCTAAAGCTTAAATTTTCTGTTTAAGGTTCTTATTATGTTTTCTACAAGTAGTGAGACGGATAACATAATGTATTCTCTAGATCCTATATGAAATAAAGAAAAACCTAATTGTATTAAATAATAATAATAATAATAATAGATGCTTTATTGTCAAAAAATTTTCCAATTTGTAGACAAAGCTAGAGTACAAAATATACAAAACACATAAAAACACAGATAGAAATATACAATAAAAAGAAAAACCTAACTATACAAAACTTTATACAATTGTGCAAATTGTACGAGGTCAAAAGATTATTTAAAATGTTAATATCAAGAGCTAGAGTACAAACATACAAAACATATAAAAAAAACATATAAAAACACAAATAGAAATATACAATAAAAAGAAAAAGAAAAACCTAACTATACAAAACTATACAATTGTACAAATTGTACGTGGTCAAAATATGTAAAATATTAAATATCAAAATATTTAACATCAAATCCTAAACACTAAACACCAAGCATTAAACATGAAATCATTAAACCATTGTGTAAGATGCTCAAAATTAAGTATTAATTAAAAAAAAAGTCGTTGACTGCGTATAAGGCTGTCTCCATGTAAGTATAATCTCAAAGCTCTGCGAAATGCGGGAAAGGATGTTATTGAATTCAGTTCAAATGGTAGATTATTGTGCATTTTTTTGCATTGTACAATATAGAGCTTTTAACTAACTCTGAACGTGGCGTTGGCAGATAAAGATCATGCTCCGTATTCCTAAGTGGATAGTTGTGAAATGGTCTATCTGGAATGGCAGATACGTGCTTGCGGATTAAGCAAACCGATTCAAATATGAATAAGGAAGGAAGAGTTAATATTTTAAATATTTTAAAGAAATCCTGGCAGTGAGTTCTACTGTTTAGTCCCAGTGAATATCGAATAGCTCTCTTTTGTAGTTTGAAAATATGCTCAAATTGAGTCGTACAACACGCACCCCAGAATGGAAGTGCGTATCGGAGGTGCGACGTAAAAAGGGCATAATAGACTGTTCTAGCAGTTGACACGCTAAGTTCCCTGGAAACAGTTCTTAACGCAAAACAGGCAGAACTTAATTTTTTTGATAAGACATCGATGTGCAAGTCCCACTTCAAATGGCTGTCCACAACAAGCCCCAAAAATTTCACAGATTCAACGACGTCGATAGTGGTGTTATTAAGTACAAAAGATTGCAACGTTCTTTTATATGACAAAACTTTAGTTTTAGAAACGTTGAGGCACAGGAGATTAGAATCACACCATGATTTAATGGTGATTAAGTCACTAGATACAGTTCTATGAAGCGCCGTAATATCCGGATTGCTCCAAGTGAAACTAGTATCGTCCGCAAAGAGACAAACTTTACCGCTAATGTCCAGACAAGCAATGTCGTTGATAAACAGCAGAAACAAAATGGGGCCTAGTACTGAACCCTGGGGTACTCCACAATCTATTGGCCTGCAAGAAGACATCGACGTATCAACCCTCACAAGCTGACTTCTGTTGTTAAGATACGACTTAAACCATTCGAGAGGCACTCCTCTGAATCCGTAGTACTGCAATTTGTTAATTAAGATATTATGATTTACACAATCGAAAGCTTTAGAGACATCACAGTAAATGGTTGCTGTAAAGTGATGGTTGTTCAGGTTGGAGTATACATAATTAAAGAGGGAAAACATAGCATCATTTGTGCATTTGTTACTTAAAAATCCAAATTGATGGGTAGTAAGTATTTTATATTTAGAGAGAAAAGATAGAAGCCTTTTTTTATGATCTTTGATAATGTGGGAAGTAGTGCAATTGGGCGATAGTTCGAAGCTTGGTCTTTATCTCCTCCTTTTAATAAATATTATTTAGAAAATGACCAGAGGCAAAAACTAAATTATATAAAATTATTTATTAATAATAAAAATACATAATATTTACTGGGCCTCGGCTGCTCTTATAAATATTTGTCGTTTAACTCCTCCTCTCTTTCCTCCTCACTGGATTAGTAAATTTCTTCGACAGATTGTATCGATTTTTCATCTTTAACTATTATTTCCTTTACTCCTTATCTGAAACAATAAATAATTATTATAACTATTTTTTTTTAAATTTGACACAAGGACTTAATACAAAAAATTTAAATTGTGCTATTAAAAAAGTGTTTAAAAAAGAAAGTATGTATAAAGCATTTTAATCGGATTGGCTTTAATTTGGCAAGCACATTTGTGATCCCCTTCTCCCTTTCCGAAGGACGATAAAACAAACGGATATCGCAAAACAGACGGTCAGACGAAGATGAAGCTGTAATCAATCAATCAATCAATCAATCAATTATTGCTTTGTTTTTAACAAAGCCATACCTAATAATAAAACATTCATAATAATTATAAGCCTAATAAAGCAAATAGAATAAAAAGAAAACATCCATAAAGTAAGATTTGTAGTGCAAAAAGGCATGTTTAAAGTTCAAAAGTCCAAAACAAAAAAAATAGACAAACTTAAAAATACTTAACATAATTTACAACAGATATTTTTAAAAGGACAGAAAATTTAAGAACAATGTAAAGTTTAAATTTAAATATAAATAATGTCAATTGTCAACACATACGTAATAGACACAAATGGTAAAAAAATTTGACTTACAGCAACAGACAAAAACTAGTAACGAGTTAAAAAAATAAAAATATACACAAAGCAAACGCCGCATCACATGTCATTCTCGCAGTATACCCGTTATAGTCCATCCTCGAGGAATTCCAGGACAGTGTAATAAGCTTTCTCAATTAGCAGCCTCTTTAGCTGTCTCTTGAACACCTTGGGGGATGCTGAACTTTTGATATAAGGTGGGAGGTGGTTAAAGATATTTATACTTTCGTAGAAGATTGAGCGCCTCGTGAGCGCTGAAGTAGGCTGGGGAAGACGGAAAATCCTGTTATTCCTGCTAGGATACCGGGAGCTTCTCATCGTGAACCTCGACTGGTATTTAAAGACAATACAAGCAGTCTCGAGGATATACAAAGATGGAAGAGTTAATATTTTCTCTTGACGAAAAAAAGGTCGACACGGGTCTCGGGGACCAGCTCTACAAATATATTTAACAGCCCTTTTTTGAATAATGAAAATCATTTGAATCATGAAGCCGCTTGCACTTCCCCAGAAAGCAATTCCATACCGAAGATGGGATTCAAAAAGTGAATAATACACCGACTTGCCAATCCTAGGGCCCAGCTCCTGAACAGTGATTCTAACAGCAAAACAACTAGATGATAGCCTACTAGCAAGTTGATTTATGTGTGAATGGAACTTAAGATCTCCATCTATGAAAACTCCAAGAAATTTGCTGTCAGGCCTGATCTCAACTGGAGCATTACCAATGAATATGTTTGCGAGATTACATTTAAAACATATCAATTTTGTCTTTGTGGGATTGAGTGTTGTTGGGGAAACACCCCAACACGTGTAGAAACTATCGTTTTTCACCATCTAGTTTGGTGATAACACCCTGTATGTATGTAGAATGAATGAGCCATAATTAAACTTAAAATAGATTTATTTCACCCCGGGTACAACCCAATTTGTGCATTTAAATTAGCATATGCCAGTTCTTCAAAACCCCTTAGTCCAAACCTAGACGGACGACCCCTTAATGCGATCCTGTACACTAGCTCTGTCGGTATAATAGATTGCAATATAGCCAACTTTCACTCGGAAAGGAAATCGTTCTTAAGCGTATTCAATTCAATATATTTGTGTCTCAAATCAGTAGTGTGAAAATAGTCTGTCAAAGAAAGAAAGAAGATGTTTTCCCCCTATCAGATAAAAACCGACGTAGCTTTCCCGCGTTATGGTCCCTCCCCAAATAGAAAGAAATTTCTTAGCAGTGTTGCCAATTAGCGTGTAATTACACGCTTTGTGTGCGTTTTCATTGCCTTGCGTGCATTTTTCGAACGCTCTCAAAAAGCGTGTATTTTGTGTGTAATTTCACAAAAGGCGTATATTTTGAATGTAATTTTGTAAGTTGAAAAACCCTTGTGTTTTTTTACGGCTTTCCAAGCCAAAGCCGAAATACCATTGTCATCTATTGTAATAAAAAATAAATAGGACTAGACGTGCTTTCCTGTTCTGATTTACAAATCCAACGACATCTGTCGGGCTATGACCCACTATACGGCTGTTCAGTTTGTTTAAAGTTTTAGGCTTTGCTTTTATCTATTTTCAATTAGGTAGGTGCTAGCACTGTCAGCACCTAAACTTGATGGGCATGGGGTTCCCCATGGAATTTTGGTGCTATGTTCACTGTGTGCACAGTATTTTTTGTCGTTTGTTCGTTTTTGGTTTTACTTATTCCTTTCGTAGTGCTATGTATTGTGCGGCTTAAATTAGTGTTATTTGTTATTTTATTTTTGTGTTTAATATTAAGAATTTTAAAACTAGATGCTTGTTAACATTTTTGGTAGCCTAAACATGATATAACGAAAAAAGTAATAGATTCTTTTTCCCTTGGAAATAGCGTAATAGAAAAATACCTGATTATAATAGATCTATTACTATTAGGTTTGTTCTAGCAGCGATTTCAAACGGTTTCAAACCATCCGGAGTTTGCGCATAACGATATAAGCGTCGCTTATATCGCTATGCGCAAACTCCGGACGGTTTGGAACCGTTTGAAATCGCTGCTAGAATAAACCTATTGTAATAGGGGTGGCAACACTAGTCACCACGACTGTCACGTGGCAGTTGTGACAGCATAGAATTTCCCTTGTCAAAGCAAAATACAAACCCAAGTGTGACAGCTGACAGCGTGCCACCACAAGTCACCTCTGTCTTGTGTTACATTTTTATTTTTTAGTTGAGCCGGGCGCAGATACTTCATTCTTAATCATCCGCCCACCTGACAGGCCCTGGAGTTGCGCGTTTGCATCACAAACACATTTCTGACAAACATGTTACGGTCGAGGAAATTGCTGTCAGCGCGTCTCGTGGGGCAGAGGTCAGATTCTGTGCTTGCGAAGGGATGGTCCGCGTTCGATTCCCGTCGGTAGCAAAACTTTTTTAATATTTTTAAGGTTATGTTTGTTCCTTATTTTAAGTTTGGGTTAGTTCTATTTCGTTGCGCCCCAGAGCGAGCGAAGCGAGATGAGGGCATTGAATGAAGTGAAAAAAAATATTCGCGCGCAAGCCCAGGTTTCGTCAGCCGGATGGACTTGTGTAGATGGTTAAGAGTAAAATGTGTGCGAACCGAGCCTGTTGGTTGACCGGAGACAGGGTTGACCTCTAGATTTGGGCCCATTTCTCAAACTCATTCGTCAAAAAAAGTTATTCTTTCTTCCTGATTTTTCAAAATATTAAAATGTAGGTGGAGACTAAAGTCTAGGTCCCAATGACAACTGGGCGCCTGACAGTATTGCCATTGTAGTGATTTGTTTACTATTTTAGAATGTCTAATATTTCACTTCACGCATGGGACGTAACCTACTAAAACTAACCAAAAATAACCCAAGACTTGCCCAAAATGAAGAAAAAAACCTTTTACAAACAAAATCTTTAAAAAATAAAAAGAAAATTCATGGGAATAGATCCCGGGCCGCCGTATCACAGACATTGCATCTAGCCACTGGACCACCAATGCAGTTGGAAGCAATAATTGATTGTACCGCAAAAGCATGGGTAAACTAGCATTGTTTTACCCATGTATGTAACAAGTTCTACATATATGGTTTTACCGACAAAACACTGGCGATGCTGTCGGGCGCCCAATTGCCATTCGGACCTAGACATAGATACGCGCGTCTGCCTATAGCAAATTTTCAACCTTCAGACCTGCCCATTTGGCAGCAGCCCGCTGTGGTCGTTCTAATATTTCACTTCACAACGAGCGGATAGCCATCCGCTCGCTCCGGGGGCGCAACCAAACAAAACTAACCAAAGGCAATGCCCAAAATCAAGAAAAAAAAACTGATAAATATATGAATTAGCACGTACGCATGCGTGAAGGCTCAAAACTACTGTAGGTAGACGGGAATGACTTAAATTAGGTGGTGCGTAAAAAGTGTGTATTTGTGAAAAGCGTGCAATTTGAACAGCTCATTGTGTAATTTCACAAATTCAGATCGGCAACACTGTTTCTTAGTGCAGTTCAGTTAAGACGTTCGCTTAAATAGCAGTAAGACGTGCTGTTCTCCGGCCAAAGGTCAAGTTCCTTTTTGGGCCAATTTCTCTTGTATGCACGAATATTAGAAAATATTTCGTGCACCTCAGTTATCTTTGTCCAAGGTTGGACAAAGACCTCCTTTCGAGCTTTTTTAAAGCAATTCTTCGAAGTTAGAAACGATAGCATCCCCGTTCCCGTTGGAAATTGGAACATAAAATGGCGGAAGGCAGACTGACATTCCTGGTCGAATTCCTGTAAAGCAAGGCAGGTAAAGCAGTCAAAGTGGAAAGGTATGCTGTGTGAAAGTTGCTAAGTTGTAGAACGAAGTATAAAAATAAGAAAGATAAAAACTAATTTTTAAATCAAACAATCAAGACTCTTCAGTAGATATTTCTAATTTTAAGAAACATTTTGTAATTTTAGTGTTATACTTGAACGAATGATGAGTGATTGAAAGTTTTAGTCTAAGAATTGTACATATATATTATCTATTTAACATCGAAAAGACTGTTTATTTATCTCCATTATATTTAAATGTAATTTACACCTGCATTATTAAATTATATCAATACCGAATACATGTTTCAATTTCTCTCACCACCCTATGTTATACTGTCCATTAAAAGTGGTTAATTAAAATACCACACCCTTCTTTATGGTTTTAAGCAATAATAAAAGAATTTGTGTATCCCGACCAAGTGTTAACAGGTTAGAGTCACACCAAGTTTTCACGCGTTGGAGATCCTCCAAGATGATTTTTTGGGGGAAACGGGGTCCAGAGCCTTCCACACTATGGTGGTATCATCAGCGAATATGGTGAACTTACCGCGAATAGGAAGATTAGGGAGATCATTTATGTAAAGCAGAAATAGGACTGGACCCAAAACCGAACCCTGTGGCACTCCGTGATCAATGGATTTGTAGGTAGATCAATTAAGCCCTATGAAGACACGTTGACGACGACCAAGCAAGAACGATAAAAACCAAGACAAAGAAACTCCCCTGAATCCATAATGGTACAGTTTCCGCAGCAGAATTTCGCGACTAACACAGTCAAACGCCTTTAACAGATCACAAAAAACTGCTGCCGAGATCCCACCATCATTACTATGTGAGTACAAATCATGCACTAAATGATAAATAGCATCATCTGTACTAGTGCCCTCCCGAAAACCAAATTGGCACCCACTCAAGATGTCATTAGCCCGTATAAAGGAGACCATGCGCGTTTTCACGAGTTTCTCTATAATCTTAGACATGGTGGACAGAAGTGAGATGTAAATAACTGGATTTTACTCGACATTAATTGGAAAAGTATTAATATACTATGTACTACGATCAGCATATGTGTGCCTTATCTTGAAATTTAATCAATGTGTAAACACCTGTTATTTCGAAAGAAAATTAAACTCATTCTTGACCAGATGGTCAACGAAAATTCATCTAAAATTTAAAGGGCAGAATAGTAGATGTAATTTAGCAATTGAATATGTTATAATTATCTGAACGTTACAACGAATGCGAAATATTCGGGACATATAACGTTTTTCCTTTATTGGATTTTACTGTTTTTGATATCCAATCACATGTAAAAACCTTGGTTGATATTTTTGTACACGATAAACCAATATTCAACATCACCTAGTTTTAGAAGCGGCCGATCTTTATCTTATCTTTCCCACATCCTCTCTCAATCCTCTTCACAAAAACCCCTTATTACGAAACTTAATTTTTGCTTGACGCATTTCATCGAGTTCATCCACAAAACTCCTATATATCGTTTCACCTACTTCTTGCTGGGAAAGTAATAACTGGAGGAGTTGCGACTGTAATTCCAGGATTAACGAGTTCTAGCTGTAAGAGACAATCGAGTTGAAATAATACCTCGTTTTGATGGCCGACTATAAATTTAGATTATCAGTTTTGATGGCAGGGTTATAAGAACTATATGGCTTTTCGAGATACGCGAGTAAAGTTAGAAGGATTCTTATAACAAAACAGCTTATTGCTTTAAATCCACTGAATATAGGATAAAATCTGTTATGTATTAAGGGTACAAAATTAGCTTCAGAATTTGTTGCTAAACATTAGAAACAATTGCGTCTTCTTTTTTGGACTAGTCAAACCGGTAAACGAAATAATATTTTAATATTCCAATTTTAAATAACCTTATGAATATTTCATTGGCCGTTCCCGTCGAATAATTATATAAACTCTGGAAAAGCACGTACGCCATTTCCCAGGGTCCCTAATTCCGGAACAGGCGGTTTGAGATCGTCAAATCAAAGTATGGAAATATCGTTGTGAAGGTGAAGGTAAACGAGTTATTTTAAAAAGATTCAGGAGCCGGGAAATTTCTTTAACTGAACTAAAATATTTTTTGTTTTACTCAACTTTGGTATGCATATATACTTCTTTAGATTGTTTCCTTTGCTGGTTTCTTGGTTCACTTGCTATTCACCGAGTCGAGTCGTTTCGATGGTGTCTTTATGTTATAAATAATATTCCAACCATAATCGATTTCACTAAGTTTTGGCAATTGTTATGAAGGCTCTTAATATTGTGAACTACTAAAATGCATAAACTACTAAGTAAATATATATAGGAGAATAAATATTTGTGAGGAAAAACAGGAAATAATAACTGTGTATGCAAAGAAAGAATTATAAAGTGAAGTGTTCTCTGGCCGAAATAAGACTGCAACGACGGATTATCTAAATGAGAAAGTCACAGCAAAGAATTTAGGCATTGGAAAGTTGAGCATTTATGGACTGAAGTAGCTGACTGACAATCAAGGAAGTCTAAGCAAAAATTTGGTACCATAGAAGCTCAAGAAGGGCAAAGTTCCCAGGTGAAATGTTACATAAGCTAGAAATGTTTTGCAAAGCATGAAGAATATAGAAGAAGCATACATAGGGTGAAATAATTGAAGAAATATATAAGCAAAGGTTGTTTATGTAAAGTGAGAAGAAATATAGAAGCAGAAGATATTTATAAGGAGCAGCATACATAGATAAGGAAATAATAAAATATAGCTAGTCGAGTAATCATAATTATAGATATACATAGCTCGTCTGTACATTTAAGCCTTAAGTAAGAAAATTAGAATAGAAACAAGTGTATATAAAATACGATATCACGAAGAGAAGACGTGTAAAAAGATAAAGTGTACAAAAGAGCAGTAGGAAAATGTAAATAATGTGTATATAACTTTACCTTGAGAATATGCTGCATTGGCCACAATCCAGGACCAGTCAGGAGCCATTGGAAAACACCATTCAGCATACAGGACTCAGCCAACCGAACAATCACTAGTAGAAGTAGAAGTTTCCCCATTCTTCGACTAGAGATTCCTAGAAGATAAAAAAGTTTAAGAAATTATGATATATGGATGAAATATCAGTAGCAGTGGACAACGAATTAGATAATCTAATAAATAATTGAAAAATAACAAACAACCTTAGAGTCTAATCTAGATCAAATCAAGTCAGTCAAATTAATAAGTGTTTAATATTGCCAAAATCTCGTGCCTATGCCTTGTTCCAGGTCAATATGTGCAGGCTACAGGACCACAAGTCGCCCATAAAGAGGCACATTTGTCTGTAAAACTATCACCACATACACAATATTCACGATACTTATAATTTATTGTATTGTTTAGCTCATCTAATGCCAACACACGGAAAAGCAAGAAAAACAAGTCGACGCCATTATGACACACCCATCCGCTTTAAGTATTGAAGAATCAAGGAACAAGAAAGACGGCTTCGCAAAACCGAAAATGACACGCTAGGAACACCTTCTACCAGGCTTTGTGTAAACAAGCAGTCCGCAAAACAATGCAAACTACCAGGGATTTTTTCATATTATTTATATTAACTCATCAAAGTAACACCAGATTGCATTGCAAGGCAATAACATGAGTAAATAATAAGATTCGTAAAGGCATAATACGATATGGATAGTTGCAAAGATATTTAATTTCTATAAACAAAGCCAGCAAGTTGAAATAGGTCAGCGAGTAAAATAAATTGAGTAATTTGATATACTAAATCAGCAAGTTTTTTATAGGTCAAGAAGCATAACTGAGTCGATTAAACTGCTTATAATTTTGTTAGTAAACATTATATACATAGACAGGACCGTCTTTATACATAAAAAAGTTTTAATAAATTTTTATATTATGGATATAAAAATAAGAATTTAAGACCTATGGTTAAATAATATAA
Source organism: Pissodes strobi (assembly GCA_016904865.1). Taxonomy (NCBI): domain Eukaryota; kingdom Metazoa; phylum Arthropoda; class Insecta; order Coleoptera; family Curculionidae; genus Pissodes; species Pissodes strobi. Next base: position 27,731 of record MU191335.1, read on the forward strand.
AGACAGGGCTGTCTTTTGAATTTTTATAACTATTGCGTATGATTCTAGCAAGAAATAAGTTCAGTAAACCGTAATATTGTTAATATAGGTAATTTATTTCAAGACAAAGCCTCAATAAGTTAATTTATAACGCCAGGGAAAATTCATTATCTTTATAAACAAACCCCCATTTACCAACCTTACTCCAAACTAACCAATATAAAGACAATGGATTAATGTCAACTCTGTTGAGATGAACGCATCTTAATAGAGCATATAAAAGGCAATTTATTGAAAAAAGGCATAGACATAAACTCTAGGTTTAAAAATAGATGGCATTATAAGCAGGAATAAGGAACAAATTGATGCTCTCAAAACGGATAGGTTTGCACTTGTTAAAATTAGGTACCGTAAGATAAAATAAATCAAATCGGGAGAGTTTTGTCCAGAGCAGCATTTCCTATATAATTTTTTTTTTTTTTTTTTTTTTTTTTATGGCAGTGGCACACACACTAAAGGTAGATCCTATGGCGCTCGACGAGCGGTGTGTGCGCGAAGATGTTGATTGACACGGTTCTTGAATATTTGTAGGTTGTAATTAGTGGGAAACAGAGGTCCTGGAAGTGAGTTCCACAGTGATGCAGTGCGCCAGACAAAGGAGTTCTGGTAAAGCGATGTTCTAGGTGTTTCTAGTTGTACGACGAACTGGTGCGCTCCTGCCGTCTGTCGGGACTGCCTGACAGGAGTTGCCAGGGGCGGGATTATGTGGGCCAAATCCTGGGAACATCTGCCGTGAAAGTATCTGTAAAACAGAGACATCTCGGCCACATGTCTGCGATGTTCCAGACTATCCAGATTCCGGGTCAACTCCGGATCGCCGACGAGACGCACAGCCCTCCTCTGAATGGAATCAAGCAGCTTTAGGGCATGCTCTGGTGCGGCACCCCAGATATGTGAGCAATATTCTAAGCACGGTCTTATTTGCGCTTTGTACAGCAAGAGCAACTGCTGCGGTGTATAGAGTTTCTTGTTGCGAAATAGCGCACCAAGCTTCTGGGAGGCTGATTTTGCGATGTTAGCAACATGGTCATGCCATGACATATTGCTGTTGACCGAGACACCCAGCAGCCCGATTGACGAGGATGAAGGAATGGTCGATCCTGCCATAATGATGTCAGGGCCCGCTGTATTGGCCCTCTTAGTAAACGTTGCTGCTTGGGTCTTCGCTGCATTGAACTGGACCAAATTTCGGTCGCCCCAAGTTTGAACTTTCTCCAGGTCTTGATTAATTGCTGTAATCTGCTCCTGTCTGCGGTGATGAGTCTCAGTCGCTGGTAAGGGTTTTTCTGATCTAAAGTGGGAGACAAGGGTACTGCCATCTGCAAAACTGTAAACAGGATTATTCGTTTCGATCAGCAGGTCATTAATATAGATGAGGAACAGAGTTGGTGAAAGTATTGCGCCCTGAGGCACGCCCGCGTTGATGGTAAATGTGTCCGAGATGTGTCCATCGACTGCAACATGTAGGGATCGGTTCTTAAGGAAACTGGCCAGTTTCGGGCAGTCCCAAGGACGGCAGTTTGTTGAGCAGTCCGTCATGCCAAACTCTGTCGAATGCCTTTGAAATATCCAACGCAATCGCTCGAGACTCTCCGTAGTTTTCAATTGCCCTACTCCATATATGAGTGACATAGGCCAATATATCTCCTGTCGATCTCTCTTTGCGAAAGCCGTATTGATTATCGCTGATTATTCTGTTGCTCTCGAGGTACTTGAGTAGTTGCTGGTTGACTACACGTTCCATGACTTTGGAGATTATTGGAAGCAAGGCAATCGGGCGATAGTTTGAGGGCGTGGTTTTCTTGCCTTTTTTTGGAACAGGTTGCACTCGAGCGACTTTCCAAGAGGATGGGTAAATCCCTTTTCTGTAAGAAAGAGAAAAAAGCCTGGAAAAAACAGGTGTTAGTTCGTTGGCGCAGTTCTTTAGCACGATGGCAGGTATTCCGTCCGGTCCTGATGCCTTTTGCGTATCTAGTTCTTTAAGGATTTTGCGAATATCACGATGAGAAAACTTGACTTCTGCCATGGTGGTGTTGATGTTCGGTATAGTGGGGAGAGTCTTGCTTTGGGGCACGTCTAAGGTAGAGTGCGAAGAAAACATTTTGGCGAGCATGTTTGCTTTTTCTTTGGCTGTAGTCGCCGTGATGCCACGTTCGTCCGTCAAAGGTGGGAGTTTAGTAATAAGTTAAAGACAGGACCGTATTTGAATAATACGTGACAAACCAATTGCTTTATTAACACAATGACTACTAGGACGTAAAACTTTGGAATGTACGTTGTTGTTCGGCTGGCAAAAAACAGATCCATTACAATAATCACCGACGTCTTGTAACAGTTCGATTTTGCCAATGTCAGATATTTTTAAAATTTCATTTATATACCGCATTTAGGGAAAAAAAGATGCTGTATTTTGCACTCATCGGTTTATTAATTCTGAATTTAATGATTCGATTTGCTAGCAATTCGCTTGAAATTGCCGCTTTTCTTAATGTAAAATTAACTATATTTTAGGTATAGGTTAACGATATATTTGTATTAGCATTTATAACACGTTGTGACTGTATTTATTTTAGTTGATAAGCGAGGCACATTGTTATTGTAATAGTTTGGCCTGATTTATATTACATTATCGTAGAACAGCCCGCAGACCGTTCTATATTTTTAAGAATTCTGTTAATAAACCCACAAATAGGCTGCCGTAGATTCGTTGGTCCATTTTTTTACTGACCATGTGAATACTCCATAAGCTTTTGGGAACCCCTGGGTTGCCCAAACGCCAATTGCCGGCCGATCCCGGAGATCGTTAGATAGTTTTGGGACCTCTGCTTCCAAATATATTCACACGGCGGGCCGTGGTTTTTGTAACATTCGTCCGGGTAATAGAAATGTATCATTTCTTGTAAACGCAAGCTGTCGATTTAAATTTTTAAAAGGTTAGGGAATATTGTCTGGTATTTCTTGAATCATTCAATTTCAGTGAAATAATTGAGGTCTCCGCAGTCGTTTTACAACCATAATAAACGAGAACTAAGTTGTTTAGTACCTTAGAATTATTCCCTGTATCGAACCACTCGGCATGTTTCCGCCCACCACTACTAGGCAAATTGACAATCGAGAGTTCTTCTGAAGGTGCCTTTCAAGGCGAAGAGAAGGTTTGCTGTTACTGCAGTCGTAGAGACTCAACATTTTATTGTGATTCAATTCTACCCTTCTTCTATCTTCTATGGGGATATATTGTGTTGATTTTCTGTTTGTGTTTTGACACGACCGATTGATCGGGATCTGAATACTGCTGTATTAGGTAAGCATTTTCTCTGGATTAATCTTTTTCTATTGCCTGTGAAGCGCGTGGATGCCATGATGCTAACGTCTTTTTTTTCATTATTTCTAGCGGCTTTCCACGTCCGTTATTTAAGACCGAGACCGTCGAATCTCCCATCGTTAGCCCTCACACACAGGATCGAGGTAATTATTGCTACCGTTTTGCCTAAATTAATGATTTAATTGCTTATCTGTATTACCTTTTTTTTGTACATATACCGCCATTTGCTTTTGCGTCCCACATCTACTCCATTTTATCTAATCCGCATTTTTATTTTAATGTAACTTTAATTTTGATCGTATGGGGAAGTTTATGTTTTCTTTTGGGAGTGGTTCATACCCATCTTTTTTTATATTCAAGTTGTCTGAACATTAGTATCTTTTATTTGCCGTTGGTCATTGAAAATTCATGGATATTTTTTTGGGGGAATTTGTTTATAAAGAAAATATATTCATGCGAGGGGGGGGGAGCTATGGTTTTTATTAAAGTAAGGGGGCTTCGTCTAATGCGCCCTGGGTTATTTCAGGGTTTTTTCCGGAGGGCCACCACCTTTTCAGGAGGGTTACAACCTTTTTCCTGGAGGTCCACCGCGCATACTAGCCGGCGACTACTTTTACCTGCAGCTATAATCACCCCTTTCCTAGTGGGTGGGAAGCAGGCCTTGCCCGCAGCACTTATCAGCCAATCTCGACACTGAGCAATCGAGATCTTGTCTAGATCCTCCCCTCGGGGCCATCGAGAGGCAGTATCGGAAGTATCTATCGGTGTCCGGCGCCTCCACCAGAATTCGATGACCGGATTTGTGGTATCATACAGAAGCTTAAGTTTATTTACTCATTTACTCATTTATTATCATTAATCGCTCTGAATTTTCTTTCTCTTTAATATAAATCAAGCATTGACAGTCGAGCTTTGAAACCGTTTCTATAATTTATTCCTTTCATTCATTTATCAAGTAACATAACCGCTCTGAATTTTCTCTCTTTTTAATAAAAGTCAAGCGTTGGCACAATAATCTTATTCTTTTCATTCATTAATCGAGTGATACAACCGCTCTGAATTTTACCTCTTTATAATATGAATCAAGCGACGGCCACGCTTTCACTAGTTTTATTCTAGTTTTGTTCTTTTATTAATTTATCGAGTATTTTGATTTAATGATTGTGTCCGTTCATTGGGGCATATTATCATAGCTACATTCAAAATCAGTGCAGCTATTAGCGCACGCATGCCTAGTTGTAATTAGCTTAGTTAACGGCAGGTGATCACTTTGGTTAGTAGTATTTAGTGCATTTAGTCGTAAGGCATACAGAACCGAGTATTAACAGCAGAATTGGTCTCCGTACAATCTCCATATTGTACTCTGTTTATTTTATCAATTGCTTTAATAGTCATTTAACATTCTGTGATTGTTGCTGTGTTTTCAAAAAAATAACTTAGTAGCAAATATATTGTTCCTTAAATTTATAGATTGTGTTTTTTTGATAAGTTAAGTTAGTGGATAAATTATTGATTTAATAAGCCCGCCGATATTCTCGTTTTCTTGTTGGTTCGAAATTAAGTACCGGTCGATTTTATGAGCTGACCTAGCCACCCTGCACAACTCCAGCAGAGCTTTTTCCGTTTAGGTGGCTAGAACTGGTGGCGCTCAAACGACCCTACTACAGGGGCCGGGCAATTGTAACACGACTCTCCGGGGCTAGGTTCCTTTTTAATTGATTAGAAAAAAACCTTACTTTCATTTTAAATTCAATCAGAAAAACGTGTTGCAGTCTACAGCGACGAATCAGAAGTGGATTTGTCACTCCTGATGCCAAATCTGCCAGCCAAGGAGCTAAATTAGCCAAAAGACATGAAAACTGCCACAATTCCACTTTCACATGTGCTTTTTGAAGTAGCACTTGAAGAGAATCTTAACAAAATGTATTTGACTTCCTCTGATCTGGACAAAATGTACACTCTGAGAATTTTGGGATGGCCCCATTAAAGGCTCTTATTATTTTGTTTCTTATAAAAATAAATTTAATTACTTTGGCAAGAACCTCATATGTCTCATTCATTACAAAATATCAATACACTACTTAGATGGTCACACTATACCCCAGAAACACCCCTGACCACGGAAGACGCACAAAACGTACGAAACTAGGACATTAGTAACGCACCTCACGACGCCTAGTAGGCGGTCCAAACATCTGATGCCACCTGGTCCACTACGTGAGAGGAGACTGGACGGGAGAGACAGTAGGGCGGGTGAGGTTGGAGGGAGGAGACGGAAAGAATCTGGCCCGTGCACAGCACAGCGCCGGACACCAGCAGCCGAAGCCATCTGGTAGGCGCACGCATGTCACTTTCTGTCGCCTCCCGCTGCCCGCACCAAGCGCCCCAGGAAGGCCAGGTACATCGCAAAAGTAGGTCGGACATTGTCCTACGAGATCAAAAATATTTAAATTTTTGAAAGAAAACAAAAACCTCCAACTTTGAAGCCGCGGTTCGTCCTAAAAATCTGGGTATGTGTTCATTGGATTCGCTGGTTCTTTCTCTATAGGATGACCGCCTCGTATAGTCAAAGAAAATATTTTTGAACATTTCCCCAAGATTTGGGACTTTTTTGGTAAATTTTGAGAGTTTTGGCCAATATTTTTGGAGATATTTGTCGTAGGTGAAATCTGTGGCCATATTCTCGTTCCTTTTATACTTGGTAACCAATTTTCAGCCACTTAGTACAAAAAAACCTCTGCGTAATCGACAATCCCAAATTCAAGTAAAAAATGTGAAAAATAGGAAAAAGGCTACAGTTTAGCCAATAAACTTTTGCGGGACCTAATATCTGGGCTTTTGACTACCCTTTAGGTGGGTAACATGCCCACAAAAAATCAGCCAAATCGTCTTAAATAATATTGCTCAGTAGAAGAACCCACTGCAGTCCCCACTAACAAAGAGCGAGGCAAACCACACGAGGACTTAAGACTGGACTACAAAATAGACTACAAATGAGTGGATCTAAGCCAGAACAAGTCCACTGACAAAATATATAATAAATTATAGATAAATTTTGTGCAATGCGATGTGTCTTCTTGAATTGAGGTATTTTTTCTTTCTTCTAAAGCAAAAAAGTCTGGATAAAACGTTGGGGACCAACATTATCAAGGAGGGGGAGTATGTGAACTACTAAAAAGCATAAACCTACTAATTAAGTATTACCCTGTCCTAAGTTTGAATATGAACTTGAAAAATGTTATATAAACATTCACAGTTAATTATAAACATTTAGAGCGTTCGACGGGAGCAATTTTAATCCTTAACGTTGCAACCATCAGCATTTTGTAGCATATAAATACGCAGGCAAACGCCAAATTCATCAGGCTCTCTCTCAACTCCGTCCTGTCCTATCTCACAACCTCAATATCTGTGAACACATGTGCATAGGTACAGGGTGATCAGGTCCCTACCTATCTACGTGTACATAGGTATACGGCACCTGGGGGATTCTAAAAAGTAGTGACAGTCGAATCTACGAGTGAAGTAAGGGGATTTTTGGGGATTTTTAAAGTGCCTTAGAAATCTGTGACAAACTTAAATTAAAAACGCTTAGAGACTTACCATATAAATATTAAAACAAATACATAAATAAAAGACAACCCAGCTCACATAAACTTTATTAATAAAACACTGACCAAGGTTCTAGAAACACTTTGAACTAAGCCTCCCTCGAGAAGACATGCATTTAGTATTAATTGGGTATAGTCTAAACTCTTAATTCATCTATAAACATAACCACGCATTTATTAATATACAGTCTAACCGTTGTTAAGTTTGTTTGTAAATAAACTTGTTATTGTTTTTATCAACGTGTCTCCTTTATCATCTCTTCTCAATCTGACGTAGTGCGATCCCAAATCTGGGCTACTCTCCTGCACGCGAAGTAAGGCGTGGCGTCAAAAGTAAAAAATACAATTCGTGACAATATCTCAAAAAGGATGATATTCACATTCATATTTACAGGCTACTTGTTACAAAAGCGAATAATCCTGGATATAAAATTTCGACATGAAACTAAGATGTGGAACAAAAAGGCGATGATCCAGCAAAATTGGCAGGACAATAATAGATCGAAGTAACGTGGCGACCAGAAGATGATTAAGAATAGGCGATAGCCTAGACGGATAGAACACATAATAGACAGGCCATTAGATAAAGAAGGCATCAATCACATAACAGAAAGCATTGGCGGCAACTACGATAGATTTATATCCAAGCTGCAAATAATGCTGATTATTTTACTCGGCAGTGGCTAAACTGTCGTCGAAAGATAAGGCTTTCAGTCCCTTTCCCACTTATCGAAAGATAAATGCAAAATGAGTTATCGAAAATCCATAACCAGGATTCGTAGACGCCTCGTTCGACGCCCAACGCGTGGAAATATATACAGGAATTAGCATAACCGGCTAATGCCGTGTGTACCTCTCTGGAAATTCAGCGAATTTTCCCGCTCAAACTGAAAATTACTACGCATCTCGGTTTAAATTGGATTACCTCGACATTCATGAATATGTATAAACTTTCCTTAGTGCTTATATAGATATAATAATTGTGAATTCATCAAGGATTTTTGCCTAGAAACTTATTCACCACAAGAGTGAAAGGGAATTAAATCTTTAGCTGGAATAGTCAAAAGCTTGGCATGTCCTATCAGGTAGTGAATGCTTTTTTGGCCACCAAAATATATTAATTCGAGAAAAATTTTAAAACTGTCCAACATACGACTGGGAGCTGTTCTTCTGGAAA